>JACXGM010001959.1:18553-50310 GCA_016801145.1 Umbra pygmaea | reverse complement strand
AGAGAGCTGAGCCAGAAGGCAAAGCTCTCAATCTACTGGGCAGTTTTTGTTCCTACCCTCACCTATGGTCATGAAGGCTGGGTCATGACCGAAAGAACGAGATCCAGGGTACAAGCGGCCGAAATGGGTTTCCTCAGGAGGGTGGCGGGCGTCTCCCTTAGAGATAGGGTGAGAAGCTCAGTCATCCGTGAGGATCTCAAAGTAGAGCCGCTGCTTCTTTGCGTCGAAAGGAGCCAGTAGAGGTGGTTTGGGCATCTGGTAAGGATGCCCCCTGGGTGCCTCCCTAGGGAGGTGTTCCAGGCACGTCCAGCTGGGAGGAGGCCTCGGGGAAGACCCAGGACTAGGTGGCGAGATTATATCTCCAACCTGGCTTGGGAACGCCTCGGGATCCCCCAGTCAAAGCTGGCTAATGTTGTTTGGGAAAGGGACGTTTGGGGTCCCCTGCTGGAGCAGCTGCCCCCGCGACCTGATCACGGATAAGCGGATGAAGATGGATGGATGGATGGATGGATGGTTGTACTAACTCAGCACTAAAACAATTGTCCATGTGAATCACCTTTGTGAATCTCTTTATGCTTTGGGTTCAGTCACGCAGCTTGGAAGCTTGATTGCTCCGCGCCTCACTCTTCCTTGAACCAGCCACACAAGTAGCTGGTCTCTACAGTCAGGGTCAAACGTTCTGAGAATGAAACAAGTACTGGTCTCCACAAAGTTTGCTGCTTCAGTGTTCTTAGATATTTTTGTCAGTTGTCACTAAGGTACACTGCAGTATAATTACAACCATTCCATAAGTGTCAAAGGCTTTATTGACAATTACATTAAGTACATTATGCAAAGTGTCAATATTTGGAGCGTTGAACCTTCCTTTTCAAGACTTCTGCAATCTGCCCTGCATGCTGTCAATTAACTTCTGGGACACATCCTGACTGATGGCAGCAAATTCTTGCATGATCAGTGCTTGGAGTTTGTCAGAATTTGTGGATTTTTATTTGTCCACCTGCCTCTTGAGTATCGACCACACGTTCTCAATGGGATTAAGGCCTGGGGAGTTTCCTGGCCATGGAACCAAAATGTTGATGTTCTTTTTCCCAAGCCACTTAGTTATCAATTTTGCCTAATGGCAAGGTGTTCCATCATGCTGGAAAAGGCGTTGGTCATCACCAAAGTGTTCTTGGATGGTTGGAAGAAGTTGCTCTCGGAGGATGTGTTAGTACTATTCTGTATTCATGGCTGTGTTCTTAGGCAAAATTGAGTTCATGAATGATCTCAGAATGCTTTACTGTTGGGTTGACATAGGACTGATGGTAGACCTCACCTTGTCTTCTCCAAACAAGGTGTTTTCCGGATGGCCCAAACTATCGGAAAGGGAATTCATCAGGAAAAATGACTAAACCCCATTCCACAGCAGCCCAAACCATGTACCTTTTGCAGAGTATTAGTATGTCCCTGATGTTTTTCCTTGAAAGAAGTGGTTTCTTTTCTGCCCGTCTTGACACCAGGCCTTCCTCCTAAAGTCTTTGCCTCACTGTGCGTGCAGATGCACTCACACCTGCCTGCTGGCATTCCTAAAGCAAGCTCTGCACTGGTGGTGCCCCGATCCTGCAGCTGAATCCACGTTGGGAGTCAGTCCTGGCGCTTGCTGGACATTCTTGTGTGCCCTGACGCCTTCTTCACAACAATTGAACCTCTCTACTGTGAAGCTGTTTTTTTAGCAAAGCAATGATGATGGCACGTGTTTCCTTGCAGGTAACCATGGTTGACTGAGGGAAAACAATGATTTCTAGCACCACCCTACTTTTGAAGCTTTCAGTCTGTTATTCTAACTCAATCAGCATGGCAGAGTGATCTCCAGCCTTGTCCTCGTCAACACTCTCACCTGTGTTAACGAGACAATCAGTGACATAATGGCAGCTGGTCCTTTTGTGGCAGGGCTGAAATACAGTGGAAGGTTTTTGGGGGATTAATTAAATTTTCAGGGCAAAGAAGGACTTTGCAATTCATTTGATCACCTTTATGACATTCTGGAGTATATTCAAATTGCCATCCTCAACACTGAAGTAGCAGACTTTGTGAAAATTTGTATTTGTTTTTCTCAAAATATTTGACCACAACTATGCTTGCTGTTGCCAAGCCACCAGGTTTACTAGCCTAATTTACTTGCTAATGTAGCTACAGGCAGCCAGCCAAATATAATAAATAGCCCTTTCATATGAATAGATTTTTCTTTTTGTGTTACTATTGAAGAGGTATGTTGAAAGATGAATATTGGTAGCTATTTTCTTTATATTGCTAGCCTATATATTATGCCTAATGCAACAATATTATCATTCATCAACTGTTTTAGGGAAATCAATAATAGTCTAGATACTATACTATAATTTAGTACTATAGCCTAATAATAGTAACAGTGTTTTGCATTTGCTCATTGCTGGGTTATTTTTGGAATAGTGTAGAGCAGTGAGTTAGAAACCTTCAAGTGACCATCACCATTCTTCCTTGGTCTGTCACTGGATAAAAGCTTTTGGCAGGAAGAATACATGCTATGGATTTAAGCTGGATATGCTAAAGTAATTATAGGCTACAGTTTCTTAAAACCTTCTATTTTGACAGGAATTTTGTCCACCCAAAATATTTATTATTAGGAGCAGACTAATGGATAACTACAATTTGGTAACAAAAATAAAGTTGCACACTCTGGATATCAGCCCCTTAATGTTCAAAACCGGACTGCGCCCTTGAAGCCAGCAGTACCCTGAATGCTGTAAGGTACCGTGATTAAATCCTTAGACCCATCTTCAGAACTTTCGTTGGTGCAGCGGGCTCTGGGTTCCTCCTAGTCCAGGACGATGCCTGGCCTCATGTGGCCAGAGTGTGTAGGCAGGTCCTGCAAGATGAATGCATTGATGCCATTGACTGGTCCTCAGATACCCCAATACTGAATTCACACAATATCACTTGCCATGATGAATTTTACGCAAGTTGGAACAGCTTGTGATTTCAATTGCTTACCTTGATTTTCAGTGTGAGTTTGAATCCAGCCCTCAATCGGTTGATGACTTGGGTTTCCATTGACTGTTGTTATGTTATTTTGTTCTCAACGAATTACACAACGTACAGTAAAGATTTTGATCTTTAATATGTTTTGCTCATCGAGATCCGATGTGTGATTTGAGTGTTCCCTTAATTTTTTTAAGCAGTGTAATGTTCTGCAATTGTGTCCTGGCTAATTCAGACTATAACATTCAAAAGGTCATCTCTTTTAACTTTATACCATGAGGTACAGTTTAGTTTAATTTTCTTTGATGGGATCTAATGTCATACTAACCTGAGGTAGTTGTAGTGGTAGTGGATACAGATATGGACCATTTTGACTGGGTGGATATTTGTGGTGACCTAATATGGAAATCTTTTATTTTTAGTTATTTTTTATTTCTTTTTCATAGAAGCTTACCCTTGCATTTTACTTTTGAATAAATTGAGCAACCTAATAGCCATTGTAGAAGCCTTTAAGATATATTTAATATTTCTTTGTAATATTCCCATACAGTATATGGCCATTTTATGGAGACATACACTCACCGGTCCCTTCATGATGTTCACTTGCTGAACTGCTCGTTAATGCAAATACCTAATCAGCCAATCACGTGGCAACAAGTCAATGCATTTAGGTATGTAGACATAGTCATGACGATCTGCTGAAGTTCAAACCAAGCTTAAAAATAGGGAAGAAATGTAATTTAAGTGACTTTGAAAGTGGCATGTTTGTTGGTGCCAGGTGGGCTGGTTTGAGAATTTCAGACAGTGTTGATCTACATTTACTAGAATTTTCCCACACAACCATCATTAGGGTTTACAGAGAATGGTCTAAAATAGAGAAAATATCCAATGAACGGCAGTTCTCTGTGCAAAAATGCCTTGTTGGTGGCATATGTCAGAGGAGAATGGCCAGACTGGTTTGAGCTGATAGAAAGGCAACAGTAACTCAAACGACCACTTGTTACAACCAAAGTATGCAGAACAGCATGCTCTGAACAAACAACACATTGAACCTTGAAGCAGATTCGCTAAAGCAGCAGAAGACCACAATGGTTGCCATTTTTGTCAGCTACGAACAGGAAACTGGGTCTAAAGTTTGCACATGCCCACCAAAATTGGTCAATAGAAGATTGGAAAAACTTTGCCTGATAAATCTCGATTTCTGCTGCAACATTCAGATGGTAGGGTCAGAATTTGGCGAAAAAAACATGAAAGCATGAATCCATCCTGCTTGGTATCAAGGTTTCAGGTTGGTGGTGGTGTAATGGTTTGGGGAATATTTTCTTTGCACACTTTGGGCACCTTAGTGCAGCCTACCTGAGTATTGTTGCTGACCATGTCCATCCCTTTATGACCACAGTGTATCAATCTTTTTATGTCTACTTCCAGCAGGATAACGTGCCATGTTACAAAGCTCATATCTGCTCAAACTGGTTTCTAGAACATGACTATGAGTTCACTGTACTCAAATGGCCTCCATCTTAACCAGATCTTAATCCAATCGAACACTTTTTGGATGTGGTGGAACGAGAGATTCACATCATGGATGTGCAACCAAAAAATCTGAAGTAAATGTGGGATGAAATTGTGTTAGTAAGGACAAAATCTCAGAGGAATATTTCCAGCATGGAAATATTGTTGATTCTATGACACAAATAATTAAGGCAAGGAAAAGGGGTGTCCAACTAGCTAGGTGTACCTAATGAAGTGGCCGGTGAGTGTATTTCTGTAGGCCTATGTTCTAAATAAACCTGTGCTTGTTCAGTATGGACTAACAGTGTTAATTCGTACACATTTATTAAACTAAACAAGTTATAGTCTTAATGATTCAAAATAGTAGAGGACACACAATGACATCCCGTTGTTTTGGTTTATTTTTCACAGACGTCTTCAGATACAGCATCGAGTGAGCCAAACACAGATGACAAAGATGGACCTAAACACGTCTTCTCCTTTTCTTGGCTGAACAACCAGAAATAGAACATCTTGGTCAAAACCTTTTAAGTGTGTAGGTTGTGTAAGCCAGCTGCAAAGAATATTTTATTAATTACTTTTTAAACGTAAATAAGTATTTTATATTAATCTCTCTAGGTTTTCCTCTTACTACTGTGAAAACAAATGTCATTGGGTAGTAGACCTCAAACTTGTGAAAACTGTGCATATAACGTCAGAAGAACTCACGGGATGAATTGAGACACTCAAAATAATTTAGACTACACAGCAAGCAATGAATGTAACTTTGAAACTTTTTTATTACAAATATAGATATTAGACATTCTCTTGCACAACAAATGTGATTGATTGCTCATACTGTATTTTATTATCTAATGTTATCCAGTTGTACAATGCCAGCGACTTTCAGAGAGGATGCGTGATTAACGATATACAAAATATGTAGCTTTTATGTAAATTATGACAAAGGATATAGTTGTACAGCAACAGGCTACATGTGCGTCTTACCACATAATGTAATTAGACCTAGGCGTAAAGGGATTACAACTCTATTTTCCAACGTATTTAAATAAATAAAACAGTAAAATAAACGAAGTAACCAATTCAAGAGTAATACACATAGACTATCAGAGAACACTGTTCAAGATGTAAATAAATTAAGGAAAAGTATTTTTTACATTTTCATTTCCCGAATATGTCCATCATTCTTCGGTTACTATTTGCTTGCTGCGCTAATTGCTCCGCCCGAGCCATTTCTAGAACTTCCCTCAGAAGATGGAAGGTCAAGTCCAAAGAGATCGGTGGCTCCTCGCCTGGCCCGAATCGCTTTCCTCTCTCCATAGAATCATCTAACTGCCTAGCGTAGCTGTCCAGAAACCTATTGTTGTCATCTACTTTACCTTGCAGAATACGTTGCGTGAGCTGAAGTTGTAAAGCCCTGTTGACCGTCGTCGAGAGTGCAGCAGCTCCAGATGGGGTGCTTGATGAGAATGATTGTGGCGAATTTTGATTGGAGTTGTCAAGCCGAATGAAGTACTCCTCACCTAGTCGCAACAGTATAGGGAGTTGCTGTTTCACCTCCGCTTGGAGACTGTGAGGTGGATGTAGCGCTCCAGGGTGTTCAATAGCCCTGCATTCATAGCGTGGTTGGAAGGCACCAAGTAGAGCCACAGCGGAAACGAAGACATTCACCTTCATCTCAGGAGATTTTGAGAATCTGGGAATTAAGCAGGATCATTATGATGCAAAATTCATGTAATTAAATTAAACATGTGTCATATTGCCTATGGCTGGCCCTTGAACAAAACAAGTACAACAATATAAAAATGTTGTTTTCTGTATTTTATTTGCATTGGTTAGGGATTAAATAGAAATAAAATGATTTGCTTATGTTTTAATTGCTTAAGACTATAACATGCTTGCATTAAATTACTTTTGTATTCACATTTTGTTAACTATGTCTATCTCGAATTAGGGTATTCATTTCTACATGTTCTGCAATTTCAGGAAACTGGGTACATTTCTACAAACAAAAATACACAATATCACAGCTATTAATAAAAAAGTTAATGAATTGAAGTTAAGATACCTGAGTTTAAATCTGACCGATATTTCTTTGATGTTGCAATGAAAAAGATATCCTCTTCTACAATTACTATGCCTTTGAATGAACCTGCAGCAGTGCGCCTTCAAAACAGCATCGGAACAAGACTTATATATCATAGAACTGAAGCCATGTCATCGCCCTCTGACAGGACGGTCTGCGCAAACGGCAACGTAAAGCAGAATTCTCTTTAGAGTCAACACCTGAATATGAATGAGAGCGTCCCTCGGGCAATAAAGGGTTAATATAAGATGAGTCATGCAGTAATTGGGATATGTAAGTCTATAGCTCTATTCAACTAATTATGTATATGACCTCGCTCCTATTGAATGAACGAATTAATGAATGAATAATACATATAGTAGACTACATATATACTATTTTATACTTTATACACTGTAAGAAATGTGCATCTGCGTTGTCAGATTTACTTAACAATGTTATGTTTGATTTACACAACATGTTGTGTTTCTCCTCATTTTTGAAAATATTGTGTTGGATTTATACAACATGTTGTGTTCCTGAGGAGAAACACAACATGTTGTGTAAATCAAACATTACATTGTTAAGTAAATCTGACAACGCAGATGCACATTTCTTACAGTGTACTTTTCGGTTAATAATGTATCACCAACAACATTTGCATCTAGCCCAGAAGAACACTCTCATGTGAATTTCAACAGTAATAAGCCTACCCCCCAGGTTTTCGAGCAGCCTTGTTTGGGAATCGTGGTCCTCAATGTTATGGTTAGTGGTTGTAAATCAATAACTGAAAACAATATGATCTTCACCACCATCATAATCATAATATTTCACAACCAAGTATTTGTGAATGGCGAAATATGGCCATTGTCCAATGTTATTTATTTCAAAGTGTTAAAATTATGTGCCAGTTATTTTTAACCATAGGTGATGTGCTATGATCAGGGCCGATACAAAGTCCAGGTACATCTTCCTACCTGACTGTCAAACTGGCAGAGAGGTTGGTGGCCTTTTCAATAGATATACATTGGACTGAGTCAATAACATTTCACAGAGGACAACATGAAACATCATGTGTATCTGTACATGAACAGAAGAGATTACTAGTACCTAAGGTGTTAGTATAGGTCAGTGGTAGATTTACAAAATCAGTGTGTGGGTGTGTGGCTGTGTCAGAGTAACAGCTGGGGCTTGGGAGCATTGCAAACACATGAGAAACGTTAGTCACATGAGAAACGTTATTTGAGCTCACGCTACAGTATGTCAATTTCACTACAATTTTGTTATATTATTATTTAAAACCCTTGAAGTATTTTGTTTATAGTTTAAAGATTTCCACCTACAATTACAGACCCAAATCTAACTGCTCGTAACTCTGGACCTGAACTGAGGAGATGAATTTGAGTGATACAGTACCATACATTTTTTGTGATGTTAAATGAATATAAGAAAATATAACACTGTCCTCGAATAGGAAAATCTAGACCCAGGATTTAAAAATTAGGTCATGCATTCTTTCACGGGCTAAGTTATAACAATTCTTAAATGTTCTTTGCACTAAGAACATAGAGTTACTGTAAGCTTATCTCACCAAACAAAATAATTTGAGGACATCAGTCAGCAGGGTCGGGCTTGATTGGTCCCTGGATGGGAGACCAAATGCTACTGGAAGATATGTTGGAGTGGAGTTAGAGGGCCAGAAGGGGGCACTCCTTCAACTGGTCTAAAGATCGTTCGCACAGCCCCAGGGCGGTGAAGGAAAAAGCCCTGAGTTTGGGGGCCCTCTTTCAAATGGGACATTAAAAAGTTGTCTGCTGTGGTCACTAAAGATCCCATGGCACAGGTTTAAAAAAGTAGGGGGGTTAACCCCGGTGTCCTGGACACATTTCCAACCTGGCCGTCAAACAATCATGGCAACCTAATCATCCCCAGCTTTTAATTGGCTCATTAATTCCCTCCCCCCACTTCCCCAGGTCTTACTGCAAATGAGAATATGTTCTCAGTAAACTTGTCTGGTAAAATAATGGAAACAAACCCATGTTTTATCAAGTATATACTGTATGTTCAGTAATTTCAGTCACTTTGGCTTTATTGGGAACATGTCTAACAAACAGCTGTTCATACAATAAGTTCCAATACACCCATTAACATATATAGGCAGGTATTTTTAATTTAATCATTAGTCAGATAATACATACAATTCTGATTAATTTAAATAAAAAAGACAGAATATGCCTTGTGATTAATCACCAATATGCTGTTCCATTTTATTTGGAGGAACCCAGACAAAGTGATGGAATTAGCTGAATGATAGTCTAACAACAATAATTATGTTGTTGGTGTTTATATTTGTACTACTTCACACATGAAAAAAGTGTATTATACAAATGTGAGAACTGGACATGTTTTGTTTTCAGAACAACATATTTTTCAGCTTTTTGGCTTGGGACTGGATTCAGCAACCTTTTGTATTGAATGTGACCATAAAACATTATTATTTGGAATAATATTTGAATATCTACATTCCAATTTGTAAACATTTATTTCAAACTGTGTTTAGTGTTCTCCCCATTGTGTCTAGTAGAAAAACATTTGGCAACACAATGGGAAGTCTGGTAAACAAGTTCAGCTCATAGGACTTGATGTTACTATCCCTAATAATCAGCACTTCCTTGTTTTAAATGGGGAGAGGGGTAAAAACGTCATCAGGTTCTTCAGGTGGGCACCCTCCTTCACTGGTGTTTCATTGATAGGCCCACGACACCTCTAGAGGGCTCAACGGCAACACCTGGCGTCCCAGGTGAGCCCCCTTCTGTTTTTACTCCTCTTTATTGTTCTTTGCAGCCCAGTTGGGGTCCTTCCTCTTTATCCAGATCCACCTACTGCTTCCCTCTGCTGCCTCCGACAGTGATTTGATGGCTTTCCTGAAGGCCTGTCCCCAAACTCCTACCCCCTTTAAGAGCTTGGCTATAGATGTTGCCACAAATCCTCTGCATCCAATTTCTACCGGAAGTACCTGTGTACACCAGCCTTGTTGTTTTGCCTCAAGAGCTATATCGGTGTACTTCAGCTTTTTCCGCTCATACGCTTCTCCCACCGCAGTCTCCCATGGTACAGTTAGTTCCACAATGAACAGGGTCTTCTGTGAAGTTGACCACAATACAAGATCCGGCCTGAGCTTGGTGTTTAAAATCTCAGGTGGAAACTTGAGTTGCTGATCTAGGTCTACTTGCATTTTCCAGTCCCGTGCGGTGTCCAAGAGGGTGCTATCCACTCTTGCAGCTGGTTTCACTGGGCCCTGCCCTGCTCTCACAAAGGGGATAGTGGATGAGTGTCCAGGTGTTTGGTGAGGGAGGGCATTGATTTAAGATCGCCTTCCTTCCAGAATGAATGCCAGTTGGCGTAGGACTTGGTTATGTCTCCAGGTGTAACGGCCTTGGGACAGACTGATTTTGCAGCCAGTGAGGATGTGCCTGAGAGTTGCTGGGGTTTGGCAGAGAGGGCATGCTGGATCATCTCCAAACCACTGGTTAAGATTCTTGGGTGTCGGAAGAACATCATAGGTGGCCCTGATGATGAAGCTGATTTGGCTTCCTTCCATCTCCCACAGATCTCTCCAAGTGAGCTTGTGGTGCTCTAGGTTTTCCCAGGTAGTCCACTGGCCCTGCTTGGCTTGTGACACTGCCTTTGCGCATCTCTCTGCTTCTTGTTGGTGCCGGACCTCAGCAACTACCATATTTCTCCTCTCTGTAGGTGTTGCCTTATGCCATGCAGGTCGACTTGTCCCGAGTCCAAGCCCACCTCTTACTTTTTGCACCTGTCCTACTATGTCTCCATGTCTGAGTGCGGATTGGGCTTGCTTTATAGCATCAGCTGGGGTCCACTTCCTCCCAGTTGTCAGTCTGGAATGAGCTGTTCGTATGGCTGCATCTTGAGACTCTGCCAGGGTCATATTCAACCTCACTTTGGTGCACTTATATTCTTCAATGAGACTAGAGATAGGCAATTCCAGTGCACCGTGTCCGTACAACCCGATGTTACTGAGGCAGCGCGGGAGTCCCATCCATTTCTTAATGTATGCACTGACTGTCCTCTCCAGCTTTTCAACTTTGGAAATGGGAAACTCATACACTGTTAAAGGCCACATTAGGCGAGGGAGCAAACCAAACTGCAGACACCACAGCTTTAGCTTGCCCGGAAGTGAAGTCTTATCAATACTGACAAGACCTTTGATGGTTTCTTCTCTCAGTTGATCACACTGCTCTACATCTTTGAGACTTGCATTGTACCACCGGCCTAGGCTCTGATATCACAGGAAGCTCTGATATCAATGGAATGGGTGTTTCATTGATGTTGAACCTTTGGTCAGTAAGCTTTCCTTTGATGATGGATATGCTCCTAGATTTACTGGGTTTCACCTTTATCCTTGCCCATGTAATGCTGGAGTGAAGCTTTGCTAACAGATGTTTAGTGCAGGCAATGGTCGAGGTCAATGTGGTCATGTCATCCATATAAGCTCTAATCGGAGGTAGCCGCTGTCCAGCCCGCTGACGCTACCCTCCGACTACCCATTTAGATGCCCTGACTTCCATTGCCATGGTGAAGGCTAGGGGGGATATGGTGCACCCTGCCATGATACCCACTTCCAATGATTGCCATGATGTTGTATATTCAGCAGTTGTTACGCAGAATTGCAAATCTTTGAAATAGTTTCTGACCAGATTTGTGATGGTTTCAGGCACACAAAAGAAGTTGAAGGCTACCCAGATGACAGAATGGGGGACAGATCCAAAAGCATTTGCGAGGTCAAGGAATAAAACATGCAGGATTCTTCCTTCCCTTTTTGCAGATTGTATTTGCTGCCAAATCATGCTTGTGTGTTCAAGGCATCCTGAGAAACCTGGTATCCCGGCTTTCTGTATCGATGTGTCAATGAAGTTATTCTGTTTAAAGTAAGTATTCATTCTTTAAGCAAATATGCTACAGAAGATCTTGCCTTCAACGTTCAAGAGATTGATTTGTCGAAATTGATTAATGTTTGAGGCATCCTTCTCCTTAGGAATTACTACTCCCCCTGCTCTACGCATGCTTTTGGGATGTTTTGTTTCTTCCACGTCACCTTTATTAGCCTCCACAGAAACCGCACAACACCTGGGGTGTTCTTATACAACAATAACATTTACTAAAATATACTTAATATCAGCAGTTTCCAAACTAGGGGTCGGGACCCCTTGTGGGCCATGGCATAATTTCCTGTTATCTGACCATTCCAGCTGCCTTTTAAAAGCTCTGACACGTAATGCTAGTGCACCTACAGTATCTTATTACATAGTCAAGTCAGACAAGCCACAAAATGATTTGTCATACTAATAATTTGAATTGACTTGTATATCCCCATATAAAAATAATAAATCCTAAGTTAACAGAATAAGAAATGTTGTTATGTTTTGAAATTGATTGTCATATCTCCAAGTAAATATGTAAAAATATTGACTGTTTTTTAGGGTGATGAGAAAATGTGTAAACATGTGCCTTATGTCATGGAATTGTGCATATTATTGGTCAATCCACTGTAAAAGAAAGAAGAACATGTTATACATTTACATTTGAGTCATTTTAGCAGATGCTGTAATTCAGAACAACTTACAGGGACATTCTTCTGGAGCAACTTGAAGGGTGATGTGCCTTGCCCAAAGACACAATGACTTTTGGCACATCCGGGAATCGAACCAACAACTTTCCGACTACTAGTCACTCCTTTCCTAACCACTGAGCCATCTGACCCCCCACCATCTGACCCCCCACATCAAATTAAAGTGCAAATGTGTAAAGAATTGTAAATGTGTAGATTTCAGTCATTTCACCACATAATTTTAGCCTGGAAAAATCCAGACCCAAATCCTGAACGATTTAGGGTCTGGCATCAAGTAATGAAACTGACTCCACTCGAGGGGCGGCACCAAGCGTGCATTTGAAAATCTCACTGTATGCAATTGGATTACACTACGACCAATCACCAGTGGGTTTTCGCTAAGCCCCTATGGCGGAGCTAACTGGTAGTTTAAACTCTTGCCATATCAGATCGGTAAAACAGCAAAAACGTCCTTCTTAAAAAGGAACCATCTGAGCGCCATCTTCTGTTCCTTTTTTAGACAAAAAGCCAAGCCGAACCCGTTCATTGTAGTGGCCAAAGCCGTTTTAATCAACCATAGCAATCTTACAATGTTTACTAATGACTTCGAGGTCGCAGCGGTGTTGTTTAACACGCCTCTGGACCGCCTATATCAGATACACCGATGTGATTGGTGCAGCTCGGCTACAAGGGCATAGTTAATGAGCAGAATTACTCGGATTTCCAGGGTAGCATAATTTAGTATAACCTACCACTATTCTAAATTTGCAAAAATAACTTTTCAAACATTCGCCCGTCAAACTTTTTGACATAGCAATGCCTTGCACTTCACTTTTGAAATATTGCTAAGTTTCACATTGCATAGCTTATAAACCTACATTGTGTGGCTTTTTTCATTTTCCATTTCCTAAAACCAAATAATTTTTCAGGTATGTTACCAGACTTTCAGTTCAAATGAGGCTGGTTAAAATGTTCAAATGAAGCCTCCGGCATCTCTCATTGCACATGTTTCATTGACATCATCCCAGTAAATATTCAAGCAAATATTCAAAAATAATAACAATTCTTAAATAGTCTGTGTCATGGTTGCAAGTGTTTTTTATGTGGGGTGCCTTTGTTTTTCTAGTTTCAGCACATGCTATTTAAAAGATATGTGAATGGCCCTGCTCAAGACCAGTGGTTCCCAAACCTCTCCACAAAGACGAAATCTGTACATTTATGGGGCAAAACTTTTGTAAACGATTAATCTCGAGAAAAGGGCTTTTGGGCCAACCAGAAGGACTCTACATAACCTGCATTTATTATATTTATCATTGAACCTGAATATTTGTAAGTTGAAGCCTAGAAGAAGCACCTCTGCCATTTTATCTTATCCATCGACAGATGTGACTATTTTACTTGTAAATGTAATTTGTGTACTTAAAGTACATTTAAGATCACAATTTAACTTTTGGTTCATAAGTCCATTTTAAATTCAGATACTTTCATTCAGATAGACTTTTATTCAAGTAGAAATCCAGTAGGTTACTTTTTTTAGGGTTTTGGTACAGCATCGCTACTTCTACACAGGTGTCGGTCTGTTTGCACCTTATGATGTGCTGCTTACTACTATATATATATATATATAGTAATTGTTTACAGTTGGTGTATAGTTTTTATTTCATATATTTATATTTTGTGCTGCTTGTACTTGTTTGCAACTTTGTGCAGGTTACTGCCAATAAAGAGCAATAACATGACTTCACAGCAGGTGTTTATTGATAAAAAGAGAAATCTTAAAAAATAAATGCAAAGGAAAATTCAGACATGACAATCACCTAGCTAATAATTATAATATATTGATCAATAACCCATCTGACTCTAGAGTGATGGTAATTGTAAATCTGCTTACCCATGGGCAGATACATAACTATGTAGCAAAAAACAGCATTAATGCATTGGCAATCAATGTATGAAAATGTAGGTATATAGAAACACAAAGTCCTATTACAAGACTGGCTGGTGGGTACAGGTTCTTGAGTGTGGCATTGACAGTCGATGTTGCTATACAGTGGGGAGTAGCAACATGCTAGTTCACTGACAGGCTTTGCAAAACATTCTGAAATAGTATGGTTTAAATGACGGTGTTATCTGTTTGTAAAGTGTCTATTTGTCAGTAACTTTTGAAATTAGCACTTCGCCAGCTAGCAGTACTTTGTGAGCAGTTGTGCTCAAGTTTGCTTGCTAACATAGCATATAAACCTGCTGGCAAACAACTCGCAAATAACATTCCGGTGGTGAGCGACAGAGGTGACACATGCGGCACCCCCTAGCATTCTGGCGGTGTAATGCACTGCGTTGCAACCCCCCTAGCGTTCTAGCATTTAAATGCAACGCGTTGCAAAGAAAGACGTTCACCCAAACGCAGAACTTCGAAAGGTCATGATGCCTTCAGAGTGCCGCCGTAACTACGGCGTGGAATTGATGCAGAAGCATAAAAAGGCCTTTACTCACCATGCACCAGATTGGTTCATGGTTTCTTCTCCCGATTTTCTCAATGAAATCATCTGATTCTACTGGTCTCTCCAGAGAGTTAACCTCATTCATCATTACACAATGCCTAGGATCTCTCGAACAGCACATTTAAACTGCAAAATCATTGTATATTCTTAATGCTTTAAATCTTTTTTATTATGCTCCAAAATCCTGTCCCCTTTTTCACTTTCACAAATGCACTAAACGACCAGTTTTTAAAGCCATTAACTGATCACTCCTCAGTTGTTCTCATTCAATGACTTCTGCAACCATAAAAGCCTTGGTTTCATGCATGTAAACATCAGAAGCCTACTCTGCAATACTGATTTATTCACTGCTTTAGCACATTAAGCTATCCTTGATATCTAAGCTGTTTGCAGGACAGTCTATGTCACAATGGTCATAGGTTCAAGCCTGACCATGGGTTCTCTGACTTTCCCCAGGCCTCCTGCAATGCAAAATTGTCATAGTGCTGCCCGGGATTTGGATTAGATAAGTCTGATTATCTATCCTACCACGTCACGCTCCAGTGACTCCTTTTGTTCAGATTGAGCGCTTGTAAATTCAATTGCGGAAGTATAGTTGGTGAATGTAATCATCCAGTGCATGATCTGACTAATGGCCTCCATGTAGATATAGCCATTGGTTCACTCCAGATCTGACTGCCCTTGCCCATCACAAAAACTCCCGATGGCACACTGCTTTAGCCTAAAAAAATCTGTACAACATGCAACTCTTCAGGTAAGTAAGGAACTCGTACACACAGTCAGTCAGGAATGCCAAGACTAGCTTCTTCAAACAGTAATTTGCATCCTGTAGCACCAATTCTAAATAGTTCTCGGACACTGTGAAGACCATGGAGAATAAAAATGCCTCCTACCAGCTGCCTAATGCACTACGGTTAGGTAACAATATCACTACTGTCAAAACTGCTATAGTTGAAAATTTCAATAAGCAGTTTGCTATGGATGGCCATGCATTCCACCTGGCTACCCCCACCCCTTGCCATTGGCCACTCACCCCCAACTGCACCATCCCTTAGCCCCCCTAATTTCTTCTTCACCCAAATTCAATTAGCTTATGTCATGAATTAACTGCAAAAGCTAGACCCTTACAAATCAGCTGGGCTAGATAACCTGGACCCGTTCTTCCTAAATCTCTCTGCAGCAATCATTGCAACTCCCATTACTAGCCTTTCATATCCTCAGAGATCCCTAAAGATTGGAAAGCAGCCGAAGTCAGAAAGCCAGGTTAACAAACAGATTACCAATCATTTTGAATCCCACAGCACACTCTCTGCTATGCAATCAGGTTTACGAGCTGATAATATAACTGCCATTGATAAAATGAATAACTGTGCAGTGGTCTTTATCGACCTGGCCAAGGCATTCGACTCAGTCAATTATCATATTCTTATTGGTAGACTTAAAGGGATACTTCACCCTACAGCTATCTGGAGGTGCTAGTAGCTTCCCCCAGACATTTGTAGAACAGTGAGATATGTTTCACCCATGCCTGGCTAGTGTAAGAGCAAGATTTGAAATTTCACGGGGAATTTTCACACGCTGACGTCACGGTGGAAATCCAATGGACTCTGAAGATAGGAAAAATGAATACAGGCGTGTTTTCGGTCCCGAAAATAAGCATCCCTGTTATACTGATCTGGCTTTCAAACCTACTCCTTAAAGCCTCGGTTGTCCTTGAATTTTTTAAAGTATAGCTTGTCTTTCTATAATGTTTCGATCAGCCGTTTTAATGCTAAAAAGACGAGGTGGTATGATTTTTTGAGTATGTAGAGAACTACAACGCTGGCTTCCTTGATCCAAGCCCCGCCCACCCGGCATGTTCTCTGGATTCCGTAAACAAAGTCGCTGGTAACACAATTGCTACTAACCAAGATTTGCAGATGAGGAATTTTACAACATGCTTTTACATTCTGAGTGACATCCAAACATGTTGGATAAGTGACATCCAACATGTTTGCGCCCGAGTACACCGAAGAACGTTTACACCAAATGGAGTTTGATATTCAGCTTCAACAAGGCAGCATATGTTCTACAGATAATGCAGTTGCAACGCGGTTTAATTCTAATTGCCTAAGTGCTTCTGTGGGAATATGTCCATCCATGTCTACTGAAGAAAAAAGCACTTGCTACAATGAAGGGGATCGTGGACAAGCTTTACTTGTAAGGCTTGCACCAAAAATGACTGACGACCGCATATGGTAAATGGACTGCATTTATATAGCGCTTTTTCTGACCAACAACGGCCACCAAAGCGCTTTACATTGCCTCACACTCACCCATTCATTCACACATTCATACACCGACGGCGGTGTCAGCGATGCAAGGCGCCAGCCAGCTCGTCGGGAGCAGCTGGGGTTAGGTGTCTTGCTCATGGACACCTCTACACTTGGTCAGGAGGACCCGGGGATCGAACCACCAACCTTCCGATTGCTGGACAACCTACTTGACCCACTGAGCCACTGCCGCCCCCGCATATGCGTCACTGAATCACTGAAGTTTTCCAGCACACATGGAAAGACGTAGCAAGAGGATAATTAACAGATGAGTAAGTTTATTAAACCTATTTTCTGTACCTTGATAATGGAGCACACATTGTGTCTGTGTGGTAATGTTATTGTACTGTATGTGTAGTGTGCCAGCTGTATTTAGTAGCTAGCTGAGTGTGTAAATTACTATAAGTACTATATATAGGCTACTCTTTCTAGATAAAAAAATGCATGGGATCGCATCGCTTTTCAGCCGCTTTCGGGCTGTAGTGTCGGTTAATTTAGCAAGTAGATCCCTTTCATAATCTTCCGACCTAAAATGCAGACTGCAAACCCTAAATTCTTATAGCCTATTTTAAAGTGTGACAGATTACTCCTTCTTTTTGGGCTTGCTTGTAATTTCTGCAACCAGGTACAGAACACCAAACAGGAATGATTTTAGACTACAATTTCAAAAACAAATATGTATAACTTTCTAGCGTCAAGCTCTACAGAAGTGTGCTGTTGAATTGCCCATGTTCTGTGTCGGTGTGTTCAAAACGGGGACGGGCACTAAATTCGCTTGGAATTCGCTTGGAATTCTGGGAGTTGTGGTAGCTCAAGTTTAGACGGATACAGAAGCCCCCCAGTGGATGCAAAAGGAACTGAAATATACTATCGGCTTTTCTCTGATATATTGAAAAAGAACAGACGTGTATATGACATAAATCATCTATGGTTACGTTTGTAAATGGTATACTAGGAAACTGATTTACTGTGGAACACTCCTTTAATAGCCTTGTTTTCTTTAATAACTGCCGCGATTGGTTCACAAACTTCTTTTCTGACAGGTTCAACATATTAAATCAGAGGGTCTGTTGTCTGGCTCCTTGGATGTCTCTATGGGGTCTTCAATTTGTGGGCCAACACTTTTCTCTGTGAATATCAATGATGTTGCTCTTGCCTCTAGTGACTCTCATGCAGATGACACCATTTCCTCCTGGCTCTTTAATCCAGTTTGGAGTGATGTCCTGACTCAGGGAGGGTCTGTGTTGTACCAAATACCTAGTCATTGTGTGTTGGGTTATACAGGGCTATGGTGGTATTATATGCATTATGTGTATTGTTGTGATTTGTTACTTCTAGCCAGGCACCACCTTCTGGAGACGTATCTGACAACTATTCCTTTAAGAGTATGCCTGTGTCTCATGAGTTAGGCTACTAGAGTGATTGGTCTCACACCTGTCACGGCTTTACCCACCTGCTGCAAGCCATGTATGGCACATGACCACAGGAGGTTGCTCCACGACCACAGGGGAGTCTCAGCCACCAGATGTTGCCACTGAGATGCCACCACCTGATGACACAGCTGAGTCAACCCCACCAGTGGTTGCTGCTAATTCTCAACCACCAGAGGTTGCTGCTGAGTCTCAGTCTCCTGAGTTCGCCACTGGACCACAAGTGGTCACTGCTGCAGAGTCTACAGCTGCCCTGCTAACAGCGGAGTCTCTAATTGTTCCGCTTATAGCAGCGTCTACAGCTGCTCAGGTAACTCCTGAATCCACTGCAGCCTGCATACCGCCAGTGTCTACTGCAGCCTGTCTCCAGACGGTGTCTACAGCCACCCAGCCGCAACCAAGTTCCCTGGCAGCAATGCCTAAAGGCCGGGTCTTCAACCACAACTGCTTCACCAATGCTACATGCAGTTGCAGCTGTGTTACCAGCGCTGCCTACCATTGCCTCGTCAGTGCTGTCTGCTGTTACACCACTCGTGCTGCATACGGCTACGTACGGTAACGTTGGTACCTGCTATGTCTCTGTTACCTGCTCCGCCACTGCCTCAGCCCACTTGGCCGCCACCCATCTGTTCAGTACGGTTAACATTGTCCAAATCTCTAGTAGACAGCTGTAGGGTACTTACCTTGTTATTTCTAGTGTTTGTTCTTTTAAATTCAAAAGTTGCAGTAGTGAAAGTGACCGAAGAGGTCTAGGTGTTTCGTCATCGTATAAAGCCTGCCTCAACGGTTGTGATTGGTGCCTCGATTTGGAAAAATTGGAAATGGGCTTGAATGGGCTCTTGGGCAGACTGACTTGCAGAGCAAACCTTAATTTGCCAGAAGTCCGTCTGGGTTCTCCCATGCTAGATGGGGGCCACACCATGAGTTTCTCTGCTTTTATGCCCATAGCAGCCAATTGCACAGATGTATTCTTTGCAGCATGAGATGGTGAGATTACCAATTCTTCAGGGGTATGCAAATGTTTAAGCACAACTGTTAATTATAGTTCAGATCTGTTGCATGAGTATTATAATAGCTGTAATTCTATTTTGTAGCGAACCTGACTGATTATTTTGTGTTGGGTCCAGTATTGTGTTGCTACGGTCAGGACATAAACGGCCCACAGTGTCAGTTTATGGAAATAAAGAACAACTGTGGGATACTCATTGCCCCTGTTTTAGTGGGACACTACAATATAAATGCTACATATCCGAAATCACCTAAAAGCATTAACTACAGTTTTGATTATGATTTATGTCTTCACACGGAGTTGGAAATAGATCTGTTTGGATCTAAGAGGTCTTAGAAAAAAATACCCTATGCTAAGCAAAAACATCTATAATCCGTTTATAACCTTTCTTTATTGTTCAAAGATTAGAAGTGGGATGAATAAGCGTCTTACTATTGGTATTTAAGAAAATTGTCATGACAACAGCAAGTAAACAGACTACTGTTACTATAGTAGGTTTTTCCTTGTTATGGTATATAAGTTGAAGAAAATATGCAATGTAGCAATAATATGAGAAGAGTCTGCACACTGTTTGGGCTTCTGTGTAAAGGGTCAGCTCGATCTCCTTTTAAGAATGTATAGAAATTATAGGTTCTACAAAACATTACTCTGCCTAGTTTGGTCTTTCCTAAAAGCTATGGATCTCATGAACATGATGCAGCAAAAATTGAACTTGATTTTTGGAGTTATGAAGAAACTGGTCCACTGTAAAATACTGATTTATCTTGGAGACAAAAGGGACTGGCCTTGTTGACTTAAGTAGGATGCTTTGAAGCTCACCACAAGTGGTCAACTGTATTTAAATGCTAATGGTAATTGCTGTTTCCTGTGGATTGTATTGGCTTGGCAAATGTTAGAGAAAATGCATCTCTTGTCAACCTTCCATTGGTGGGTTTGGATTCAAAGGGCCCTATCTTTCACCCAGCGCAACGCAGCGCAAAGTCTGAACCCAAGTGTTTTTGCTAGTTTAAGACACAGTTGTCAATTTCCCGTCAGGCCCCGTGTTGTTTAAATAGCAAATGCACCTGTTCCCATATTTGCGCCCATGTGAGTGCTGGTCTAACAAGGAGGTGTGTTCAGGATAATTCTGGGTGTATTGCTATCTTGATGCATCGCAGTGATTGCGCCATTGACCAACAAAAACCTGGTCTAAAGTCAATGGCGCAGCATGTCATAGTTATTTTAACAGCAAATAACTCAAATGCACCTATGGCATAGGCACACACACAGAGAAGCGCAGCAGCACACATGCACAAGATTACAAATAAAAATATTTTGGTGCAAATCTGCGTCATAATAGCAATGCACGAAAGGTACAAACACGCCTGGCTCTTAATGGGAATGGGAGATGAATCTCTGATTGGTTTATTGAATGTTACGCCCAAAACACACCCATGAAATTAAGACCATGGGCCCGGTGCATGTACCCTTTTATCCGCTGTCCAACTAGCAAAAGTGGATTTGGACACACTCAAAGTGCACTTGTGCCATGCACTTCACGCCATGCGCTTAGATCATTAACAAGGTGATTAGAGACGTGTTGTTTTTAACCCACAGGTAGATGCCAGGGAGTGAAATTCCAAGGCGTAATCCGCAGCACGGTTTCCTTGACGTAGTTTTAACAACCGTTCAATACTTTCCTTCCCAGTGACCGGATGGTCAAACACAGAGCGAAATAATTTTGTGAACTCCTCGTAGGACGTTAACTCAGTACCTGACCTTTACCACACGGCTGTAGCCCATTCAAGCGCTCTTCCTGTAAGTATTGTGATAACAGCAGCAATTTCGGCTCTCCTGGGTAGCTCAGGCCTGGAACCATGAGCAAAATACAAGATGCATTGCAATAGGAAGCTACGGCACTTGTCCGGGTGGCCATCATATTATTCTGGCAGGGAGAGGTTTAAAACAGGAGTAGTGTATGCTTCTGAAGCTGGGTTAGAGACGTGGGGAATGGGTACAGCGTCAGTAAAAGCCGGCAGGCTGGTGATATCCAAACGTCGGAGCCTTTTGAGTACCTCATCCATAGCCACGCTGAGGTTGGCGAGGTGAAGATGGTGCCTTTGTAGAACCCGGTCATGTTCACCCACTGTTTGGCTAAGGTTACTTTCATCTGCTGTCTCCATCATGTCAGGTCGGTTATTCTGTTACAGTAGTAGAATGAATGAGAAGGCAAATGCAGATCCGTTGGTTCTTTTATTTACCCGCACGGGAAGTACAATAACAGAGGCACATAACTCCCAAATGATAGAATACTTGATATACAAACAAACAAGTATTGAGCAACGTACAATAACCGACAACCAAGTAACAGAAAAACCCAGGTTATATACACCACTAATGATAACAAGAAACGGTAACACTTTATTTTGAGAGTCCAAAAAGTGGTGTATATAACCTGGGTTTTTCTGTTACTTGGTTGTCGGTTATTGTACGTTGCTCAATCCTTGTTTGTTTGTATTTCGCTCTGTGTTTGACCATCCGGTCACTGGGAAGGAAAGTATTGAACGGTTGTTAAAACTACGTCAAGGAAACCGTGCTGCGGATTACGCCTTGGAATTTCACTCCCTGGCATCTACCTGTGGGTTAAAAACAACACGTCTCTAATCACCTTGTTCTGGAGTGGTCTCCGAGAAGACATCCAGACAGAACTGGCATGTAGGGATGAGCAAGCGTCTTTGGATCTGCTTATTAAGGTCTGGGCTACTGGGGGCTAGGAGGAATTCTTCTCATCAACCACCTTCCCCAACATGGAGGGCTCTACAGGAGAAAGAACCGATGGAGCTGGGCTCAACACATCTTAACCCCACGGAGAGACAGCGCCGTATCTGTCAGGGACACTGCCTCTATTGTGGAGAGGAGGGACATGTCGTGGCTCATTGCGTTCAGGACCGAGGAGGGGGACCAGGGAAAAGGCGGACATTTCAGACCATCACCAAGGTAGGAGAACTCTCTATTGGTGGTCTCATACGTAATCAATTGCTGGTTGCTGCAGGGAACTTTATTTATTGACAGGTTACATGGGACCTACATATACCAATGGTAGGTTGAGTGTTCCTATTCCTGTTTTGGCTGTGGACTGTCGACCTGCTGGTAAGGCCAAGATTACACATAAAAAAACAATATCATTGTCCATTAACAACCAGCACATGGAGGAGGTCAGTGTTTTGTTATTGAGGAACCTGCACATCCCATAGTGTTTGGGTTGCCCTGGGACATCCTACACAACCCCTTTGTATCATGGGCGGACAAGAAAATAACGGCCTGGTTACCAGCTTGCCATGGGAGGTGTTTGATGGTAGCTTTGGGGGCTACATCTGTGGAGAGTTTGAATAATGTGTGTTCTGTGTCTGTTCCCCCCTGAGTACCAGGATCTATGTGAAGCTTTCTCAGAAACCTGTGCCACTTAACCTGTTCATCACCAGGGTACCCGGCGCCGGGTCCTTTTCGCACACGTCACATACATTGGTTAATTACATATTGTAAACATGCGCGAAACCCGTCATGTTATATACTGCTAGAACGGCAAGGATCTTATCTGTAAAGATATCCAAACTGTTTTTGCCAAAAGCAAATAATATAGATCCATGGAGTGGAAACATGGCAGGTTCTAGCAAGAAATATTCAGTTACATAATCGTTGGTACTGCTAGCAAAGGAAAATTGGACTGTAAATATTCTCCCTGACTGAGACTCTGAAGATTCCATTGGAGTTACATGAGGAACCATTTTGATAACAACATGAACCAACGGAGCATCTGTTCACCCCAAATGCAGCATCTAAAGTGTATGTAAGTGTTATTTCATTATATTAATTATGTCTTTACATAAACATGTTATTATTTATTACTTCAAATACTTTTTTACTGGTGTATTGTATGAGCACACAACTATAGTTGGCCGCTAGCTTAGCTAAGCATTGGGCCTTCCTGCAAAAGGATTTTTGTTATGCTACCAGTTCCTCTTTACATTTAGTCAAAATAACATGCAATATGTTTGTTTTATTTATATAAATAAATACAAGGGTAAATTCGGATGATGCATGTTTTCATAACTTAGTGTAATACTACAGCCGATGTATTGTATCAATACAGAAATATTTGCCACGCTTCTAGCTGAGTGAAATCCTTTGTTTACTAAACTAGGCATGTACAGTACATAATGACGACGCACTTCGGTAAAGTTAGACAGAGATTGGCAGATTGGCACATTCGCGGTTTGTGGTTCAATAGCTCGTAACCGAAACGTTTTTACTACACAATAGGCAGCTCTGTCTAACCGTAGTAAGGTAGACAACAAGCTACAACACGGTTTTCATCCGAAAGAACCATCGAAATATGTGGATAAATGAAATGCATCAATGTCAGCTTTCTGCCTTCAGCCGAACGTCTAGGCACCGTTTACAAAGTGCAAAACCGAAAGTCGACAAACATACATTTCAATAGCATCAATGTTATTGAGACTATTGTTTCCAAAGTCTCACTGTTATTGAGTCTATTGTTTCCAATATCACTCCACACATCTAGGGCCTCCCTATGAACTTAATACAACTGCTATTTTTTTGTAAATATTGCTCTGTCTATTTATTATAAATATTTATTGGAATAAATTCAATAGCTTCACTGTTATTTGGTCTATTGCTTCCAAAATCACTACACACATCTAGGGCCTGCCTATGAGCTTACTACAACTGCTGTTTTTTGTAAATATTACTCTGCCTATTTATTATATATTTTTATTGGAATAAATTCAATAGCTTTACTGTTGTTGAGTCTATTGCTTCGAAAATCACTACACACATCTAAATATTTACAAAACATTGCAGTTGTAGTAAGTTTATAGGGAGTAAAAATTTAAAACCAAGTCAAATTAGATGTCTGCTCATGGAATGTACACATATAGTGATATTTTAGTGAAATGAAATAATTTTTGCTCTCTGGTACCTGATAAAAGTCAAATGGCACTGATGGTGCCCAAATCTGCCCAAATGTGCCCAAATGTCCAAATTTCAAAGGCCGCCTAGGACTCCTTCAACTAAAACCATTATAACTTTTTTTGCTTTACACTAATGACATCAAATTTCACACATGTATTCACCAGACAGAAGTATGTTTCTAAACTGTTTTAGAGCTGCTGATCCATGACCTTCATATATTATTATCTATGTAACTTGTTTTTTTCTAGGCAGAATTAAAATGTCCATAAATTTATTCTGTGTTTTACTTTTATGTACTCTGACACACTAGTACCCACATTAATCCTTTCACTTTCCACTCACATGTGTTTCCTTCATTTTGATACCAAGAGTATATTTATAGCCCTTGTAGTTTTGGAGATATACTCCATTAGATTTGGGCATGTTTTATTTCTTTCAAAACCAGAAAAAAACGCTTGGGGATGAACAGGTTAACTTCCTCCTCCTCGACCCTGGGACTGCGCTTTTGACCTGCTGCCAGGAGCTCCACTTCCTCATGGTCACGTATACCCCTTGTCCTATGCGGAGACGGAAGCTATGGAGACTTATGTAAAGGAGGTCTCGGAGCAGGGCTTCGTCCAACCATCCACCTCACCTGCAGTGTCCAGCTTTTTCTTTGTCATGAAGAAGGATGGAGGACTCCGACCCTGCATTGACTACCAGGCTCTAAACGACATTACTACTAAGTAGTTTCCCTCTGGCAATAATTCACACCACTATCGAGATGTTACACGGAGCAAAATATTTCACAAAATTGAATTTATGCAGCGCCTGCAATCTCATTCATATTTGTGAGGGGGACAAATGGAAGACCGCCTTTAGTATGACCACAGGGCATTATGAGTACTTAGTTATGCCATACGACTTAACTAATGCTGTTCATCAATTAATTGTTTAGAGATGCGTAATCGTGTACATAGACAAAAGTTTTATCTATTTAGCAACATACAACCTACATGTACTACACATCAGAGAGGCCTTAGGATGGCTGTTAAACAACCACCTCTACGCCAAAGCTGAGAAGTGTGTTTTCCATCAGACATCGGTCTCATTCCTGGGCTATAGAATCTCAACTGCAGGAGTTGAGATGGAGACTGATAAGGTCGATGCTGTTTTGTCTTGGCCTGTACCCACTTCTATAAAGGCACACCAGAAATGTTTTGGGTTTGCAAATTATTATCAGAGATTTATTCGTAGTTCCAGTATGGTGGCTGCCCCTCTCACCTCCTTCCTTAAGAGAACTCCCTGTTTCCTCGCATGAACACCAGAGGCTGGGGTGGCATTCCAGCACCTAAAACTGGGTTTTCTTCCCAACTATTTACATTCATGTGGTCAAAGTATGCCTGATCCCCCTCTGCTTGTTCTGACAATTTGTCTTAATTAACGTATAATAGTAATTGTTTTTTTATTGGTAATATATAATTAATATAAGTAATATTATACAGAACTTTATTACTATTGTGTCCTATTGCAGTCTATAGGCATGAGTGATGCCTTAGGAAGGTATTTATTTTATTTAACCTATTTGGCCTATTTAACCAGGCAGGTCTATTAACAACTGAACCTCATTTATAGCAGCGACCTGTCCAAGAGAAAACATAAAAGTGCAAGACAGCATAAAGTTACACATGAAAATACACAGATTACTAAATGCAGGACATTCAAAATATGCAGTAGAACATATACATACACACATTTGTACAACTAAGTTCTGTTTAGAGAGGTAGGCCAATAGGTATGCCGATATTGCAGAGCAATAACAATGGATCAGTAACACTGGTGCATAACTGTATAAATGGTAATGTGCAAAATAATTGTGCAGATGAGAATATGCCATGGGGTGCGACAGAGACACAGGGGCCTACTGTGAATGTGCAAAGACAAGGTGCAAAAATGAGGGAGGTCAATTAACATGTGCAATAACTGGATAACATCTCTAATAGTAGTTCCTTTATGAATCACTTTGATGTTAAATGGGGTTATAAACAGCCCTGAAGAGTTTTTGGATGGCCTTCGCTTTTAAAATAATAATTAACAAGAAGCCAGTTTATTGATGCTAGCACAATACAACCCATTTGGTTCTAGTCAAGATTTTAGTTGTTGTCTTCATCATTAGCTGTAGTTTATGTTGTGTCATCTCCAGGTAGCCGGAGAGAAGAAAATTGGCACAGAGAAATCTTGAATTATCAAAAGCATGGATGATGTTAATGTTTGTCCAAAATCCCGGTCATTCTCATTTCTCTGCTGGGCTACAATAAGGAATATAGAAAAGGTAAGATTAAAATGCTTTAAACAAATTAAATTACATTTCCGCAGCAATGGGTGGGTGAGTGACATTTAGGGGCGTCAGATGGCTCAGTGGTTAGAAAGTCAGATTTGGAGCCTGAAGTTTGCCAGTTCGATTCCCAACTGTGCTAAATATCATTGTGTCCTTGGGCAAGGCACTTTACCTAAAGTTGCTCAAGGGGGAATACCTGTACTTACTGTAAGTTGCTCTGTTTAAGAGCGTTTGCTAAATGACTGAAATGTAAATTTGAATGTTAATGGTTGAATGTTAATGGCTATTTTATTGGCTTTTTGATGAAAGGGAGGGGCATCAATTTCATTTTATATATATATATATATATATATATATATATATATTGCAAGATAAAGCAAGAAGGGTGCGAGATAACACAAAGTTACACATGAATTACACAGGGGATTAAAAATACAAAAAATGTTGTGGAACTAGGTATATGTGCATCAGAGTCTAAATTAGAGAGGTAGACCCAGTTGATTTCTAAAGTGGCAGGGCAAATACAATGGAGTAATTAACACTTGCGCATAACCGTATACGGTGTATATATATATATATATATATATATATATATATATATATATATATATATATATATATATATATATATATATATATATATATATACACTCACCTAAAGGATTATTAGGAACACCTTACTAATACTGTGTTTGATACCCTTTTGCCTTCAGAACTACCTTAATTCTACATGGCATTGATTCAACAAGGTGCTGAAAGCATTCTTTAGAAATGTTGGCCCATATTGATAGGATAGCATCTTGCAGTTGATGGAGATTTGTGGGATGCACATCCAGGGCACAAAGCTCCCGTTCCACCACATCCCAAAGATGCTCTATTGGGTTGAGATTTGGTGAATGTGGGGGCCATTTAAGTACAGTGAACTCATTGTCATGTTCAAGAAACCAATTTGTAATGATTCGAGCTTTGTGACATGGTGCATTATCCTGCTGGAAGTAGCCGTCAGAGGATGGACATGGTCAGAAACAATGCTCAGGTAGGCCGTGGCATGTAAACGATGCCCAATTGGCACTAAGGGCCTGCATCCCCCAAACAATTACACCACCACCACCAGCCTGCACAGTGGTAACAAGGCATGATGGATCCATGTTCTCATTCTGTTTATGCCAAATGCTGACTCTACCATCTGAATGTCTCAACAGAAATTGAGACTCATCAGACCAGGCAACATTTTTCCATTCTTCAACTGTCCAATTTTGGTGTGCTCTTGCAAATTGTAGCCTCTTTTTCCTATTTTCAGTGGAGATGAGTGGTACCCGGTGGGGTCTTCTGCTGTTGTAGCCCATCCGCCTCAAGGTTGTGCGTGTTGTGGCTTCACAAATGCTTTGCTGCATACCTCGGTTGTAACAAGTAGTTATTTCAGTCAAAGTTGCCCTTCTTTCAATTTGAAGCAGTCGGCCCATTTTCCTATGACCTCTAGCATCAACAAGGCCCGCAGAACTGCCGCATACTGGATGTTTTTCCCTTTTCACACCATTTTTTGTAAACCCTAGAAATGGTTGTGCGTGAAAATCCCAGTGACTGAGCAGATTGTGAAATATTCAGTTGTTGGCCCGTCTGGCACCAACAAGCATGCCACGCTCAAAATTTGCTTAAATCACCTTTCTTTCCCATTCTGACATTCAGTTTGGAGTTCAGGAGACCATCTTGACCAGAACCACACCCCTAAATGCATTTAAGCAACTGCCACGTGATTGGTTGAGTAGATCATTGCATTAAGGAGAAATTGAACGGGTGTTCCTAATAATCCTTTAGGTGAGTGTATATACCTCCTTTGATATGGGCTTTTGGGGTGACTAGGGAGATGTACCTGCTTGAGCGCAGGTTACAGGTGGGTAAGGCAATGGTGAGAAGAGAGTTTAGGTGCAGAGGGGCTATGCATAGAATGGAATTATATATGAGGTGATACCAATGGGACAGGCGTTGAGTGTGTAGTGAGGACCATCCCACCATATAGGTCGCAGTGGTGGGTGTTAAATGGGGAATTGATGAGAAACCGGATGGCACTGTGATAGACTACGTCTAACCTTTTCAGGAGGGAAGTAGAGGCAGTTCTATATATGACATCACTGAAATCTAGGATTGGTAGGATGGTCATTTTTACCAGTGTGTGTTTAGCAGCGAAGGTGAAGGAAGCTATGTTGCAAAAAAGGAAGCCAATTCTATATTTAATTTTGGATTGGGGATGGTTAATGTGGAACTGAAATGAAAGTGAACAGTCTAACCAGACACCTAGGTATTTGTATGAGTCCACGTAATATAGTTTAGACCCTTTCAGAGTGGAGATGCTAGTAAGGTTGGATATGTAGTGTGAGGTTGAACAGCATGCCTTTAGTTTTGCTGGAATTTAGGAGCAGTTGAAATCCACAAAAGGTGTATTGAATGGCATCAAAGCTCTTTTGAAGATTGGTTTGCACAGAGTCCAATGTAGGGCCAGATGTGTATAGGATAGTGTCATCTGCATAGAGGGGGATCTGAGAGTCACTAGAGGCAAGAGCAACATCATTGATATACACAGAGAATAGTGTTGGTCCAAGAATTGAACCCTGTGGCACCCCCATCAAGACATCCATAGGCCCAGACAACAGACCCTCAGATTTAACATCTTCAACCCTGTCAGAAAAGTAGTTGGTGAACCAATTGACGCAGTTATTCGAAGAACTGAGGCTACTAAGTCTGCCAGTAAGGTTGCGATGATTGACCAAATCGATAGCCTTGGCCAGATCTATAAAGATGGTGGCACAGTAATGTTTTTATCAATGGCAATTGCAATATCATTTAAGATCTTGAGTATAACAGAGGTGCAGCCATGACCAGCTTGGAATCCTGATTGCATAGCAGACAGTGTGTTGTGGGCAACGTGATCTCTTAGAAATCCATGATACTACCACGAACACTTAATTTCAAAGTCCGTGGCAGTTCCACGGAATGTCCGAAAATTCTGTGAAACTGCCACGGATTTAAAAGTTAAGGATCCGTGGCAGTTTCCTAGAATCGCATGATGACATGGCAGAGTGTAGATAGCGCAGATTTTGCAGGTTGGCAGGTTGGGGATGGTAGACGGGCGTAAAAACATGCGACTAACATACCAAAGATTGCGAGTTCGAATCCAGGCGGACACTTTACATGTATTCTGTTTTCTATTCCAAGGCGATGCAGACGTGTTGCAAACGTGCTTTTTTTAATCATTTTTTACTCCCTAAATACAAGTTACATCGAGTTAACAGCAAGGTTTCTGAGTGGTTAAGGTTAGGTTAAGGGTTTGGGAAAGGCTTAAATCGAGTTAACAGCAAGGTTTTTGAGTGGTTAAGGTTAGGTTAGGGGTTTGGGAAAGGCTTAAATCGAATTAACAGCAAGGTTTCTGAGTGGTTAAGGTTAGGTTAGGGGTTTGGGAAAGGCTTAAATCAAATTAACAGCAAGGTTTCTGAGTGGTTAAGGTTAGGTTAGGGGTTTGGGAAAGGCTTAAATCGAATTAACAGCAAGGTTTCTGAGTGGTTAAGGTTAGGTTAGAGGTTTGGGAAAGGCTTACATCGAGTTAACAGCAAGGTCTCACTGTGCGCCAATCGCGGACTTTTCTGTGAAACTGCCACGGATTTTGATCCGTGTTCATTTCACAGAATTTTCGCCCATTCCGTGGAACTGTCACAGATTCTGATGGTCATACTTTGTGGCAGTTTCACAGATTTCTAAGAGATCAGGCTGGTTGTGGGATTCAAAATGTTTGGTAATTTGTTTGTTAATCTGGCTTTCGAAAACTTTAGAGAGACAGGGCAGGATGGATATAGGTCTGTAGCAGTTAGGGTCGAGATTGTCCCCCTCCTTTGAAACGAGGAATGACTGTGGCTGTTTTCCAATCTTTAGGGATCTCTGAGGATACGAGAGAGAGGTTAAACAGGCTAGTAATGGGAGTAGCAATGACTTCTGCAGAGACTTTTATGAAGAATGGATCCAGGTTATCTAGCCCACCTGATTTGTAAGGATCTAGCTTTTGCAGTTCTTTCAGGACATCCACTAATTGAATTTGGGTTAAGAAGAAATTAGGGGGGCTAAGGTGTGGTGCAGTTGGGGGTGAGGGACCGTTGGCCAGGGTGAGGCCATTGGCCGAGGTGGGAGAAGCCAAGTATAATCCATGGCCAGCTATAGCAAAATGCTCATTGAAATTTTAGATTATAGCAGTTTTGTCAGTGGTGATAGTGTTACATAGCCATAGCACATTAGGCAGCTGGGAGGTGTTTTTATTCTCTGTGGTCTTGACAGTATCCCAAAACTTTTTCGAATTGGTGCTATAGGCTGCAAATTTCTGTTTAAAAAAGCTAGTCTTGGCCTTCCTGACTGACTGTGTGTACCAGTTTCTTACTTCCCTGAAGAGTTGCATGTCATACAGATTTTCTGAGGCTAAAGCAGTACGCCATAAGGTGTTTTTGTGCTGGGCGAGGGTGGTCAGATCTTGAGTGAACCAAGGGCTATATCTACTTTTAGTCCTAAACATTTGAGTGGCACATGTTTGTTAATAACAGAAAGGAAGGCATTTTTAAAGAATAACCAGGCACCGGGATAAGGTCACCATCCTTCCAAGGTACCCAAATTAGGTTGATTAGGAAGGCTTGTTGACTGAAGTGTGAGAGCGTTTAACCATAATGTGTGGAGGAGGTTTCCCTGGTTTATGTTTTTGTAGGTTGTACCTGGTAGGTTCGTTGACAATTTTGTGAGGTTAAGGGCATCCAATTTAGATTGTTAATTGGCAGGAATGTTGAGCCAATTCAGAGAATAAGTGGGTGGCTAACAATTCACATGGGGTACCTAGGGCACAGCTGGGGGCTGAAGGGACTGTAACAGGCAGCAACAGGAAAGGAATTATTTCCGGAGAAAATAGTTTGGACACAGTCTTAAAAAGGATAACTGAACTCTGGAAGGTGTCCTTACAGAATACGGATACCCCCCCCCCCCCCCC
>JACXGM010001959.1:0-18453 GCA_016801145.1 Umbra pygmaea | reverse complement strand
ATAATACCTGAGGGGTTGGGGTGTCAGTAGGGCCTATCAGGCATAGGTTTAACTCTACATCTCCTGAGGAGCAGAGGAGAATTAGGATGAGTGATCAGTTAATGGCTTTAAAAACTAGTCGTTTAGTGCATTTGTGAAAGTGAAAAACAGGAGAGGATTTCGGGGTATAGTAAAATAGATTTACAGCATTGAGGGCAGACAGAGATATTGCAGGCTTATTGTCCTGTGTTGGTAAACCAAGGCATTGAGTAATAAAGGAGGAGGTTACCTCTCTGGAAAGACCAGGGGCCTCATGTATAAAAGATTGCGCAGCTTACATACCAGAAGATGGCGTACGGCCAAAACTGGAAAAGTACGTACACACAGAAAAATTCACATGTATAAAACTGGTCGTACGCCAGGTCCTGCGCACCTTTCCTTTATAAATCACAATCAACGTGAGATTGACCGCACGTGAACGAGCCACTGATCCCGCCTTGCCTCCTCCCCTAAATGAATATGCAGATGCAGGCCTCGCGGCTTTACTTTTTTCCACAAATGCAAAAATCTCATAAGATAAATTAATTTTGCACATTTTAATTAATATGTATTAATCCCAGGCCAAGAAGATCATACTACCATTTTATCTAGAGCTACTGTTAGCCAGTCCACAGACAATTGAAATGCTATAGCATCTTGCCCGCTGTCCGGCCCGGTATAATTCGCATTCTAATAATAACATGACTATTTGAACAAAATTGGAATTGTTTTCTAAAAGGATATATTTACAAAACCTAAATAATTACATAGCCTATATCACCTTGAATTTACCCTATAGTCAATATTTGATCATTGCAAATTATTTTTAAACATCCTGACATGCCATTCAAACCTGCATTAAACCTACATTTCTTTTGTGTTCCATTTTCAAAACAGCTGAAGTCACAATCATATTTTGCAACTTTAGATCTTCCCTCTTTATATGTTTTACCATTTCGCTAAATATTAATCTCTAACATACTACAAGAACTATTTGCATCAGGTGAGAATTTGATAATGCGGCTCGTTGGGAGAATATCAATCTCATATTGTTGTTCTTTAGATGTGGAGAAGTGAAAATATGTTATTTTTATATTTCATCTTTTCATCATTCATTATGAACTGCTTCATCTTGTTTTTAAACATATAGGCTACGTTAGTAACCAATGTTGTATGCAAGTTATGTTTTACTGACCATCGTCCCGTAAACGTCCCAAAGTCGGTTATGAACCGTCCCAGACATATTTTTATACTAGGCTATATAAAGCGGGACGCCTTGTATTTCAAGCCCTGGCCGAAGCAGCCATAGCGCATCAAGTATAACATCATCTTTTATAGGCTACACCTAATTTCCCAGACCTTGATCACTTATTTACACATAATCCACAAGATCAATTGAGCTTCACACGTGAGTGATTTTGCGTTATGGATGAGCCAGAGTCAGGCTCACAGAGACAATTGTATTTTCCGATGCCAATCTTGTAGTTGCACAGCACAGCGAGTATATATTTCATCTGTGGTAAGTAATCTGTGCTGCGTGCAATATTAACCATATACAGAGGTTGACATGCATTTTCTGAATAATTTTGTTGTTCGTTTGACAACCTCAAGTAGGCTATAGCAGAAGTCGTGGCAGATTAAGGTAGGCCCTAATAACATTTCCTGTTTGGGTTTTGACATTTTGATGTGAGTCATCCACATCAATGATCAAACTTTTATTAGCAGATGTAATTATTTTTTTAGAATAGTCAACGTCATAGACGTATGACAGTAACTGCAGTGGAAACTTTATTTATGTTTGGTGAGTTATGTCACTTTTCAGTTAGAATTTGTCACGTTACAGAGCAAGACAAGACTTTGCGTACGGCCCGCACATTCTCACGTCTGCTCACAAGTTTCCGTGGAGGCCCGCATATTCTCACGTCAAGTACATTTTTATACATCACACCGTGTATGTGGAAACCAGCGTACGCAAGCTTTTCGTGCGTATGCAAGGTTTATACATGAGGCCCCAGGTGAATCAGACAATCGAAAGAGGAACCATGAAATTATCTGGGGCATGGTGAATAAGTAATCTATATTGAGAAAAGCTATCAAAATGAACAGAAACAGCAAAAAAATAAGACAATATAGAAACATAAGCAGTAGACTAGTTACTGGTAAAGGCAGTAACTAGTCGGAGAAAGTTATTTAGAAAGTGCACAGGGCATGCGTGCACAGTGTGTGAGATTCAAAATAAGATAGTAGATAGCTTGCTAGCAATGGTAGCATGCTATAGATCTCAACCTCTTTACAATGGTCAGTTCAACAGATCGCAAGTGGCCTGTAAAATGAAGAGGGAATGGTAATCAGCTACTATAGAGAGTTATTTATTTATATACTATAATGGGGTCTTAAACCAGGCTGAAGCGTGTTCAGGAAGGCAGCTGGTTGATGGGAAGTAACTTCAAAATAAACTCAGAATAATTTCAAATAGGTTGATAAGGGTTAAGGTTTGGCTTTGTTAAGACACAATTATTACTCCAACATCTATGTTACGCTACACTTTGGGTTACCTTTAGACTTACACTATGTGCAAACTAGTCATAATATTTGTTCTTCTTTTCAGATTATATGCAATAAAGAGCATGGATTTCAATGTATGTAATTCTAACCAATTGCAGGAATTTTTGTATTTAACTGACAAATCTGGGCACATATACAGTGAATGCAAGAATATTATTGCCACTGGCTGTCGGACCTTTTGCTGTGCATCAAGTATATCTGATAAATCCCAATCCATCCTGATGACTAACTGTGTCTGTGTTTGTGTCTTTACTTTCAGAATGCAAAAAGGGCATCCCTCACAGTGATGTATAGAAAATGATTTTGAAAGAGAGCAATATCACTGTTCTATGATATCTCCCGGGACTTTCGAAACAACGGTCCTCAATATACCAGATGGAGTGGAGTTGAGTTGCCGTACTAAATTGAGTTGTTCTCATGGGAGGACGTCTCTAGGGTCAGCACAAGAGATAAATAGGGAATAAATCTTTGAAGTGCATCTGTCGGGCTTGGGTGGGAGGAAGATGTGGCTGGGCAACTAGATTGGTATGGTTTCACACACAAAAAGCACACAGTTCTGAAAACTTTGCTGAAAAGTATTTGTTAAAGTTGTTTCCTTAGCATCTACATCAAAGCAACTGTCAGTGCCACCCTGATACCCAGCTCGGCGGCTCACTCTATGCCTTTCAAGATACGTTTACCCCCTATAACTTTCCACCTCCTTCTCAGAATATAAAATGACCCACTACTGGGCACGGACAGGCTTGATTTGTATGCTGCTCAATGTTCATTACTAGCTGATGATCAGATGCATTTTGCTATCTCTGATCTTTTCAAAACATTTCCAAACAGGTGTTCTAGCACCTGCTGTTATAGTTTGAGATTTAATAATAAATTGACTTTTAAATTTTGTGCTGAAAAGCAAGGTAATGTTCAAGTGTTATGTTTTTTATTTGTTCACTTGAAAGTTTATCAATTAATCAATGTGAGAATGTATCTGTTGACTGGGAAACCCTGAGTATTTGCTTAAATTATTTATAAGACTCCACTCAAACGACCGGCAGCACAACACCGTGTGAAAAAAATCCAACACACATTTTAACACTAGCTACGTCACGCGACATGCCTCAGAATGTTGCTATGATTACAGGTCGTACAGTTTTCACTATTAATTATTTGCAGATGGTTGGCACAGTTCCACGTTGAAAAAAAGCCAACTTGTTAGGGAACAGAGTGTCATTTTGGACACAGCAATAGACGTCATCACCAGGAGTTGTGCCCTCTGGGAAGAATCCTAATTGTGGAACCAGCTAACGATGTAGCCAGGAGGCCCCCTGACAGTTAAGGTTAGTGTTGAGAGACGACTGCTACCTTCTCCGTCACTACCTTCCTGATGAGGATCTGGCACACAAGCCCACACACACAAAACAACATGGAAGGTTATGGAAGGTCATGGAAGATCACACATGCTGTGGATCACTACTGATTTGGGGAGGCTGATTTTGACCACCTCACTGACATGTTCACTGTGGGATCTATTTTTGTCTGACACTTTGCCTGCTCTATCAAATGCACATTAGTTGACCATTTTGGCTTGTTTAAAGCAGTGCCTTGAGCCAAATTTGTCAATTTACCTGTCTAACTTTATTTCTGCAATGATAATGGGAAGTTTTATGACCCCCCAAATGCAGGAGTTGGCAGTGAGTGACAGAGTGGTTAATGGCATGGATTTGGAGAGTAAAATCAAAAAATATCCCACCACTTTTTAAGTTGTTTACTCAGAACGCATTGAAGTACGCACTCGATGACTGACTCACTGGTATCAACTCATCTACAAGTGCTTACTATGTAAAACCATACCGTGCCTAAATTCACTTGTTACCATAATGTATCCGCCCACAGCCTGTGTTCCAGCAGGTACATCTCTCACCCCAAAAGCCCATACCTCCTTCGGGCACCACTTCTTCAGGTTCCTGCTAACGACTGGAACAAACAACGAAAGTCTCTGAAACTTGAGACCACCATCCCCCTCAAGGGCGCCGCCAGCGATTGTGTGGGGGTACTTTTGGCGTGATGCATACAGTAGAATTCACAATTTGATGCAAGACTGATACCCTATATTAGAACAAATGTGCCAACAGCTTCTGGCACACTGTAATTTGGAGTGACAAAACCAAAATCATGTCATTAATGCTAAACAGGGCAATACACCGTATTGAGAACTGAGGGATCACTCTAAAAACAAATGGTTCTTCAGCGGTTCTTCAGGGGTTGTTTGCGGTGGTTAAGGTGCTATATAGCACCACTACCAGGGGCGGACTGGCCATCGGGAGGATCGGGAGTTTTCCCGAACGGCCGGTCCATTCCGGGCCAAACAGGCCGTCACATTTTACTTTGACGGCCGGTCGAACGTATTAAAACAAGTGACAGTAGGCTGAAATGGACAGGCTGTTGCATCCGCAAAACCGCGCTCTGGCCTGGCCGTCAAATCGATAGAGAGTTCCTCTATATTCAAATGAGGAGAAACCCAGAGTGAATGATTGACGACTGCGGGGAGCGACAGATACAGCGCACGCGCACACGCGCGCGCCACCCCCACCGCCGGCCGCTCCATCCAAAGTCCAGGGCCGAATTTTTTCCCAGTCCATCCCTGACCACTACCATTGAAAGAACCTGTTAAGCCCAGTTTGGTTCTTCAGAGGTTCTTCAGCGGTTCTTTAGGGTGGTTAAGGTGCTTATATGGCACCTGTTATGGTTCTACATAGCACAATTTCTAAAGATAGGTGCTATATAGCACTTAAAGTGGTTCCCCTATGATTACAAGCCAATAAACCACTTTTAGTGCTATTTAGCACCATTTTTTTTTGAGTGTACGCAGACTTTTGAACAGGGGTCATTTACATTATTTTCTTTGTTGCCATGTTTTGTTTCATGATTGTGCCATTCTGTTATGACCTACAGTTCAATATGAATCCCATGAGAAATAAAAACAAATTTTTTTCCTGCTCATTCATGTTTTCTATTATATATATACAGTATATATATATATAAAACCAATTTTCCAGGGGTATGCAAACTTTTGATCACAATTGTATACCACAATGTTGGTGTATTGTGCTATAGAGATGCCAAATTAAATTTTTATGTACTATAGATACGCCAAAGTGGCGTAAAGGGTAATATATAGGTATGTTTAACTTTTTTGTGTTATACATATACCAAAATCATATCTAACCTTACACCTAATACTAACCCTAACCATAACCACACTGGAGGGTTGCCTAACCTTAACCATTCCCCATATGCAGTACACCTACTGTATGTTCATTCAAAAGTGAACATGAGATAAGGTGTACAGACTGTCACCTTTTTTTTCTGGACTGTCACCTTCGTGTTTCAACACGTATGTTTTACCAAATAGGAATAAAAGCACGTTCAATGCTCCATCCACCCATTTTATGCGAACATAATAATTGGAACATTTGGCTCACAGATGTTTATAATTGATCAGGTATTTCCTGTTGCATTGATTATTCATACATACAAGAGCTGTGAATATGTAGTCTCAGATCCATCATTTGCTTTTGCCTTTGTCTCTGCATGTGGTGTCTGTAGGCATAATTCAACATGAAGACTATGGAGCTGTCCAGGAAGAAAAGTGATTTGAATGCTAAAAAAAGAGGAACTCAAATACAACCATTGGATAAAATGTAGGCATAGTCAAATCAACAGTTTGTCCTGAAAGAAAAAGAAAAAAAATGTCTTCAGCAATCAGCAATGACCAGGTCTGGCCAGGAATTACACAGCAGCTGATGACAGACGAATGATCAGAGCTGTGACAAACAACCCTAAGTGTCAGTAAAATCAGCAACAACTTTCAGAATGCCTCCAGAATGCTGAGCTGAAAGTGTCACAATCCACTCTATGAAGAAGAATTCGGCCGCAGAAGTACAAAGGGTACATTGCAAGGTGCAAAACTCTGATCAGCACCAAAACCCAAAAGGCCAGATTACCATTTGATTAGTACAGATTTCAGCCAGTACAGTTTTGGATCAGAGTTTAACGAATAGATGAGACAAAGGTGAATCTTTATCAAAGTGATGGGAAGGCATAGGAGTGGAGAATGAAGGAAACTGTACATGATTAAAAGCACACTACCTCATCCGTGATGCTTGGTAAGGGTACTGTCATGGCATGGACATGCATTTTGCTTTAAGTTGAATTTCTCCCAATATGTATGCTCATATAAAATGGTGGAATCGTACTCTGAAAGTGGTTTTATTCTTAATTGGTAAAATATTTTTGTTGAAACAGCCCAAAATATAACCTGTCAGTCTGTACTAATATTCATCTCTGAATCCTATTTCCATATTTCCTTGACTGTTCAGCAAAAACAGCTATTTTGATTTATTGGCCCAATATTTCAAAGGCACTGTATGACCACCTGAGCCTTAACCTCAAACTACCACCAGAAGGTTGCCATCGAGACCACACATCTTCCAACCAAGCGGTATGTTTGAGTTTGAGTTGTCCCTCATCTCCCATAACACGTTTGGTAAGAAAACCCACAACAGGGCCTTAAACACATGATCTGTGTCCCTTCCCTTCATTTTTCCCCATAAAGTACCTATACTCCATGGTCAAGTACATTTTTAGAAGAAAAGTCAGAACAATTACCTCAACGTAATCGCTCTCGAGCAGCTTGTTGTGTGCAGGTCGGGCCCCTGTGAATTCAATCACTGTTGTAAAGCTGGCAAACATATGTAAAAATCTCCCAGATAATGTACCAAATTAAGGCTTCCATGTTAAAGCTGCATTGTGTAAGATTCATCTAGTGGTGAAATTGTATATATGACAAGCAACTGAAGCCCCTCGCGTTATTATACCAGCAACGTGAACCTGGATATTATTTTCGTCTTTCAAAACAATAGCGCTCGTTTTGATTCATTGCAATAATCAGTGTTAATTCACTACACAGCCCGTGAACTGTAACCAAATGCAATTGTATTGTGTGTAAAAAAACAAAAAGAGCATGTGATAGCAAAAATAATAATTTAACATGTTTTATTAATAAAAGTAACAAATATGTTTTACACACAATTTGATTGAATAAATTGTCAGTGTCTCATGTGAAAACACGACTAGATTTGAAAATCATTCACTAGTCTGTTTTATTCCAACAGAATACAAATTTTAGAAAAACATGAACATGGACACTACCTAAGCAATGAATAAACAATGTTTGCAATGAACCACGAGCACTATTGTTTTGAACCCGAAAATCCGAGTTTGTGTTGCCAGGCGAACGTTCTTGCCTACTGTACAGCTTGGGCCAGTGCTGCCGTTACATGTCCTTGAGAATAGGCATCATCTTACATCTTTAACAGACTTAGAAATTTGCCAGCAGTCGTGAGTAATCTCCCCTTGGCATTCGTCACGGTGTCACTAGTGTAAAAGCGCGAAAGGCCGAGCTCGAATTTTCAGGTATGTCCCTCTTTGGCTAATGTATTTTCAAAGATGGAGGCGTAACATGGCTGCCGCAATTCGAGCGGCACCATTGTATTTGTTGTGAATGGAAGATTCTACGCTTACAAAAATACTTTGATTATTTGGTGGAAGTAGTTACACATGAATTAGCACATATTTTTGAAAGAACAAAGGGTTTTTTGCTTAGAATCAACTCAAAGAAATACACAGTGTAGCTTTAAATGAGCAGTGTGATAAATACTGGACGGCTTGGCGAAACGTGCTTGGATGAAGCATGTGATCGATCTTTGCCAATCCTGCAGCTGTGAGGGGTTACTGGTGTGATGAGACTTAGAGGGAATAGGATGTGGGAAAAGTAAATAATAATAAAAAGGTTATTTTACCATCCACAGAGAAGAACCATTTTTGTAGTTTAGGCTATCCATCTCCATGATAGTTCTGTGGGTTATCCAACAGCCACAGAATGCTTCTAAAAATGATATTCCCTAGTTCTCTATTCTGCCACAAGTGTAACCTGATATTAGTACTAGTACATTCCAATAAAAATAAATGATTTTTACCAATTTTTAACCCCTCCCAATTGTTCTTGTCCATTTTTTTCCACTAACCTTGCAACATCGGTAGCTCCCCAACCCCCTCGACAGATGCGGGATGAGGATGATGAAGGACGCTCACATGTTTCATCCAACTACATGCCGCCGAGCTGGACGATTCTGTTCACACTGCTCTTTCAACATGGGGGCCTTTAGTCAGATCATGTACGCAACGTGGCAATGTAGATTATTCAACTATCCCAAATCCACAGCTGCGTTATGCGAATTTGCACTACATCAGGCTGGGGTTCCAGGGAAATTCAGATATCATCAAATATATGAGTTGATGAGTGTCATTAGAGACTACCTGCTAAAGAGCTTTTCTGGCTCCTAAATGGCAACATACTCCATAGAATTAAAGCCTCTTGTCAAAAAAAGTTGACTTTATAGGGCATAGGGTGTAATTTCAGCCGACCTCACATAATTTTAATTGCAGCTTACATACTGGTAAATCTTGACACATTTCAGATTGCTACAGGTTGCTGTGAGAATATATTTATTGGTTGCTATGAGGTAGGGAATTTTAAAGCCAAAGCGTTACCTTTGCTCATGATGTTCACAGAATGGCATCTGCATCTCTCATGCCACTGTTTTGAGATAAACAATCCCTATTCTTGGAAAAAAGTATTATATTGAAGTAACTGTATTTTACTCCTAGGCATTAGGAAGGTTCTAGATGAATCCACTACATCCTTTTGGGATATACCCAAAGGTGTCCCGCTGGAGTCAGTTCTTGTCACGGTTTTGGTGAAGTGTGGAGTATAAGGAGAGAAACCGACAGGCAGGTAGATTGTGGATGTCAATGCTGGTTGGTTTATTCACAGAAATCCGGGAATGCCTTCTGGACAGCAGTCAGGTCGGTTTTGAGTGATGATTGCGGTTTTGAGTGATGAAACAGGCTGGGAGTTTTTAAAAGCCTCAGGAATCTTTTGCAGGTGTTTAGAGTTAATTAGTTTATTCAGATGATTAGGTTAATAGCTCGTTTAGAGACCCTTTTCATGATTTGCTAATTCTTTGAGATAGGAATTTTGGGTTTTCATGAGCTGTATGCCAAAATCATCAGTATTAAAACAATAAATGACCAGAAATATTTCAGTTGGTGTGCAATGAATCTAAAATATATGAATGTAAAATTTTTATCATTACATTATGGAAAAAAATGAACTTTATCACAATGTGCTAATTTCTTGAGAAGGACCTGTATATATATATATATATATATATATATATATATATATATATATATATGTATATATATCAGCCGCGGTCGGTGAATCTTAATTGGGGAGGACGGGCTCGTATTACGCTCAGAACCGGATTGAATGGAATGTGTGTAAATCAAAAAAACTATTGGTTTTGTTCGTTACGCACCATTCCATTCACTCCGGTGCCGAGCGTAATACGAGCCCGTCCTCCCCAAATAAGATCATATTTCATGCAGACCTGCCCTCACTTGGCTGGGGAGGGGGCAAAAACCCGCCCCAAACAGCCCGCCAGCCCCAAGCAGTGGAGGCGTCTTTGGGGCAGGAGGACCTGGGACAGGCTGGGGGCCCTGGCGTCATTGTAGCAGGGGGTCCTGGTTTAGGCTGTGCAGGGGGCCCTGGTATCAGCGGAGCAGGGGTCCCTGGTTCAGGTTGTGCAGGGGGGCCTGATGCAGGCTGTGCAGGGGGCCCTGGTTCAGGCTGTGCAGGGGGCCCTGGTATCAGCGGAGCAGGGGGCCCTGGTATCAGCTCCTCGACCACATAGGGGTGTTTCCAGGGCTTAGGCGTGATGGAAGGATAAGCCTGAGGGTAGCCCAGGTATAGGCTCATAGTGATATTATTATATAATATTTTTATATATATGTAAGAGTCCATTCCCATAGTTCATGCATGCTTCTGGGTCCAGTACTGTTGACCATACAGTAAAGAGGAGAAGGGGCCCATGATTTATTTTTGCACACGGGCCCATCACAATATAGTTATGCCCCTGGAAATCACACACCGAAGAATTAAAGCTGGGGGTGCGGCCCGTCCACACATTACTAAATGGGTTTAAGCTTGTAGTCTGTCCACAGTGTAACAGTGTACAGTCATGGTCAACAATTTTGAGAATGTCACCAGTATTGGTCTCCACAAAGTTTTCTGCTTCAGTGTTCTTAGATCATTTTTCAGTTGTTACTATGTTATACTGAATAATAATTACAAGCATTCCATAAGTGTCAAAGGCTTTTATTGACAATTACATTAGGATTATGCAAAGTAAAAATTTGCAGTGTTGACCCTTCTTTTTCAAGACCTCTGCAATCCACCCTGGCATGCTGTCAATTAACTTCTGGGCCACATCCTGACTGATGGCAGCCCATTCTTCCATGATCAATGCTTGGAGTTTGTCAGAATTTGTGGATTTTGTTTGTCCACCCGCCTCCTGAGGATTAACCCACAGGGTGAGCATCTGGTTTGGCAAATTGACGCAAATGAGGAAGTGCCGTAAACCTGAATTCTATCTGAATTCCAGCTGGGGGTGATACGTCTGGTTGGTTGCCAAAGCGCTCGGTTTCTGTAATAGTCTATGAGAATGAGAGACATAATATACTTGATTTATTACCTCAGTAAAACATTTTCATAATGAGTATATGGTCTCAATCGCTAGATTTAAGCCATCTGCAATTTATCATACGTTCATTTTTTTAATGATGGTCTCGTTGATTTTAAAATCGGCGATAAAGCAAAGGGGGTTTAGGGCATGGTTATGGCGTTTGGTTGTACGACAAGACACTCGAAGGAGTTGGCATTTAACTTTTTTCCGGTAGGCAAAGGTGGCACCACAGGTCCAAAAGTGGTGGGGCAAAATTTGTGACATCGGGGCCTTTCTTGCAGATCAGTCTGAAGTTTCCCTGAACTTGAAGGTAAACGTATGTGTCCTAATTGTATGCTTTGTTGACGAAAGATAACTGTTATCATTCACATACATTTGAGTAACTTAGTCAACATTTATCCAAACAGACAATTCATGTAACAATAATATTTAGAGTACATGCCTCCTCGAATGGCATCTGTGCTATAAATTTGATTTTTTTTTTTCTCTGTGGATCATGTGAATCAAAAACCTATTGAAACTACTACAAACCGTAATTATAATTCTGAATCATAAAAGCCAAAAACAACACTGTAGTATAAAACAACAGAGCAGATAATGTATAAAAAACAGATTTTATACATTAAAATCTATATGGTAAGCAGCACACTTAAAAAGAAACCAACATAGAAAGACAAAGCCATGATTAGAGTGTCGATTTTCAAATGCAACATAACAGGGAGGAGAGTAAACATGGAATGCTCCTAAAGCTTAGTTCCATATAAATGCACGGGTAAAAGTTGTTTTGTCGTTAGTGAAAAACAATACTGACCTTGTGGTTGAAAAAGAGCCTCATATGTAAGTTTACGTCAGCTAAGTTTAGATTATTTAGACTGATATATTGAATGAAAACCCTCGTTATTATTTGAATAGATATTGCTATGAGCTAAAAGGCATGCTTTTCATTGGAATTACAACTTCATGACATTTCCTCCTATGGAGTCTGTTCATTTGCATAAGGAGATCTACACTTTTTCACTGGCAAAATGGCAGCCAGAAGAGACACACTGTTAATTGAATTGTATAAAACCTTTCTTTTTAGTGAACTCCATGTACACAAACAATGTTCTCAATGCTCGAGTTCATGTGTACAGCCCCTGGTGATACTTAAAGCAAGGTTTTATGTTGTCTCAAGCCTTCTTAGTGTTTTAAAAATAGCAATTTTGATTCTATCATAGTAGAGCCCCGGTCACTCCCAATCAAAAGACAATTTGACCGAAACCAAAAATATGTGAATATTAAGTGGCATTTCCATCCTAATTATGCTTTTAAACAAAAGTTTGACTCTGTAACACCCAGCCCAGGGCTGGCGTTTATGAACTATCTTGAACTGAGAGATGGACTCCTGTGTATGTTTGGTTATTTCATGTGTATATTGTTGTGTTTTGTTTTCCCTTGATTTTATTCAGTGCAGTGCATGGTGTTTTAGTTCCTCCATTATTGTTATGTGTCATGCCCCTTTAATTGTTGTCACGCTTCTCTCTTTAGTGTGGGCTGTCATTTGTTAGGTTTAGGTTAGGAAAGTCGGGTAACTTCTGGATCCGTTAGATTAATGATTACGTACAGTCGTGTGTGATTAGGTAATTAGCATTTGTTATATATACAGCCGAGACTACAGATAGGGCGTTGGGCATTGTGTTCCCTTTGAACCTGTTACAAGAGTGATCCTCTTCAAGTGTGGCACTGTACACAAAACCCACGGTTCGGTTCGTATCACAGTTTTTGGTTCTGTACGGTTCTTGTTATTTTTTCTTTTAATCTTAACGCTCTGGCTGCTTTTAACTGACAGGGATGAACCATCACGCGTTATTTGCGTGTAATTCTGCTCTTTTCAACGGTATCAAGCTTGCTAGCATATAGGGTTTGCGAGATAATCACGTTTGACGCTCAAGCGTCGAAATCACTTGAAGGGTTAAAAGTGGTGGGGCGGCGCCACACCACTTTGAAAAGTACTGGGGCAAATCAATCACAAGTTCTCAATGGGATTACGGTCTAGGGAGTTTCCTGGCCATGGACCCAAAATTGTTATGTTTTGTTCCCAAAGCTACTTAGCTTTCACTTTTGCATTATGGCCAGCAAGGGCTAAATTGGGATTTGTTATGCGGGGGGCCTCTCCCTAGGGGGGTCCGGGGCGTTTTTGAAAAAAGGTTTTGAAAACATTAAATGGCATTTTCTGGAGAGTTTTGTGCAAAGAAATTGAGAAATTGAGTCTTACATGATATGTGCAAAACTGCAAGGTTAAGAGCCTATTTTTTGCATTGCTGTAGTATCAACATGTATTAGGGCATTTAGCATTTACAGTACATTACTGTTAATCAGTCATCGCTTGATTACACATTTTCTTACCTTGTAATGATATAAGAAGTGACCCATACGATGTGCTAAATATAATCTGCCACATGAAGAGACAGTGCAGCATATGACAGTAGTAGCAACAGCTGAGATGATTTGGATCTGTGGTAACCAGTTTCACCTCACACAAACTTCCTTCTCCCATTCTCTCTATTTACTAATACTACAACACACACACACACAGACACATGCACGCACACCCACACAAAGGCAAACAAACACACACATAATCTAACCAGGACTCAACAAAAACTCTTCAAAGCTACCAGCTTGGTTTCCAAGTACAGTATGTCGTTTTGTTTACTGGCTCCATGTCACAGTTCAAATGAAATTGGAGGCAGGCACGTCTTCTACAATAGTGGAATATTTATCATAACCAGCAAAGAGGAACGGAACAGAAACAATGAACCAAGAAATAATTAGTGATACAATAAACCTAGACACTTAACATATGACTAAAACAATACTAAAACACCTACAACATGAACCACTGAACATATGAACAAACTAAAGACATCTACTATAAGAAACAAGAACAACCACGTACCTGAACAGAAACAATGAACCACACAGGACAAACAAACACTCAGAACTAAATACCCAATTAATGAGGGAAGGGTGTGCAGGTGGGTACTTAATCTACAGAACTGATAGGCTCACAAAAACATGTGACAGGATCATGTGACACAAAGAGCGGGAAAACATAACCAAAACAAAACACACAGGGGAGAAACCACTACAAGGTGAACACAGAACAAGCACACAGACACATGGTACACTCAGGCACCAAATGAGTAAACACAATGTCAGCATGGCACCGTAAAATATTCTGTAACACACGGTGCAAAACACTACACACATCGTGCATGTGTTACACACATTGGCCAATGATGAAACACTCTGCAGTCGGCATGTCCATTCAATAGTCAAAACACACACGACATTAGCAACAGTCCCGCACACACAGTAAAACAATTAACGTGTAACTGAACACCAATCAGTCACTATACATATAATTCAGCTATGAGCACCTGTCGTGAAATAATCGTGAATATGGAGGTTGGAGGACCAAGGGGAAGGAGAAGACGAGGAAGAGACGGGAAGAGGGAGAGGAGAAAGAGGAAGAGACGGGGAGGGAAGAGGGAGAGGAGAACGAGAAGGAGATGGGGAAGAGGGATCGGAGATAGAGGAAGAGACTGGTAAAAACCAGACATCGGGACTGAAACATCATCGGCCAAAGGGCCATCGAGAATGTCGCCGGGCAGTGCGGGGCCAACATCACATCATTAGTGGTCAGGGGGTCCTCCATCACCATGCCACCCTGGGTCCCTATACAACACTGCACAAATACTGACATTTCTGCATGCACTACATGCCGCGGTCACATAGGACGGACCAGGGCAGCCCATGTTCATTGTCATCTGGGATAATGTCATTTTCCATCGGGCTGCTCTGGTCCGGGACTGGTTCGCCAACCACAAGGTTCATGGTGCTGAACCTGCCCCCTTATTCCCCGTTCCTCAACCCGATCAAGGAATTATTTTCAACATGGCAGTGGAAGATCAATGACCGCCTACCACATGCACGCATGCTGCTCCTGCGAGCAATGGAGGAGGCATGCAGAGACATCGAGTTGGGGTCAATCCACGGGTGGATATGCCACGCCCGGCGATATTTTCCCCGTTGCCTGGCGAGGGAGAACATCGCCTGTGACGAGGATGAGGTGATGTGGCCCGACTTCAATCGACGGTGTAATCTCTGACTTGTAACGGAAAGTTTTTGTGCTACCTGTATACAATGTATCACTGAGGCTTGGTTTCGGGAATAAAAACGGTTAAAAACTACAAATGACAGATGTGTCTTGAGTAAAGTTGACCAGTGTGTTGTGTCTGACTGTTAATTGTTGATGTGCGGGTGTGTTCCCTATCGATCTGAAGAGGGCCTTTTGAAGTCAGAGTTTTAAGTTTTGATTGCAGAATGGCAGTTCTGGCAGTTAGATTTTAATTTCCAAGTGTTGTGTAAAGAATTCTTGTGTGTTGAGTTTTGACAAGATGAGCCAAATTTTGCATTTTGTGTGTTAGCAATTGGAAAAAAATGTAATCTGTTTACAACCAGGAAACTGCAGCAAATAACATCAAAGCAGAATCATTACATAAATAGGTAGCTTATTGGTTACAGTCATTTGGCATTCTGAATATTGGAAATATTATTAAAAATATTATATAGCATATATTATTTACTTAAATAGCCAAACCTACCACAATATTTCATTATGACCATCTGTTTGATTAAATGGGGCCATTTTAAAATGCCCCCATTACTTTAACTGATATTAACTAGCAGTGGCTAAAGTTAGCTGAATTTTCTAACAGTTGTTTCAAGAAGACTCTTGGGCCTATAGAATCCATTTAGGGTTGAGGAACTATCCAACATTCAAGTTGAATTAATTTATTTCATTTTAAAGAGGTACAAACTATTTTTTGCAGCTTCTATGGAACTGATAATCAGTATAAGATTCAGGCAAATTACTATGCCTATATAAATTAGGTTTGGCTGTTCCAAATATATTTTCTATGGACTGTCATATATACTTCAAGAAAGCCTGTTACGGGCTTTCAGAGTGTTGAGAAGTAGATTCTATATAATCATGTTTAGAATGGTATTACTAGATGAGAGTCTTATACACCTATGGTTAGAGACATGTTGGAGGATTCTAAGACATGTTAGACTGTCTCAAGACAGACAGGGAGAAGATTCATGGTCAAGTTATAAGTGCAGAAAGGTTTGTTATTGTAAAGATAACACTTTCCTTTAGGAGGGGAGTAGTTGGTCACTATGACAACAGGTGACTGAGACAGGAAGCAAGGCCAAGCAAGTTAGGACAGAGAGGGCCCATCAAGGTACTGTTCTTTTATTCTAACATCAGAATAAGCAGTAGCTTATAGCTTAGGACTTATAGCTTATAACTCTGTTATACATTAGACTGCTTATAACTATTTGATATATTGTAGGTTAGACTGTAATTCCATCACAGGTCTAATACACAGTAGATGCCATTCAGACTAATAGAACAGGACATTTTACTGACAGAACACTAGACAGATAAGGTTTACTGAGTTATTTGAACAAAAACTAGCGAGGCCATTTGATAAGATGCTAGACAGAAGTTAAGGTGACCGGCACATGTGCTCACATGAGACAGTCAGGGGTCTGAGGAGATAAGGTTCTTCTTCTAGGAGGTGTGTGAACAACAATGCTAAGGCTATATAAACCAGTTCCAATTGTTATTCAGGGCTTCTTCTTCAAGCCCGTCTTTGGTTCCTTGTCCTGAGATGTCCCTGTTTCCAGACAAGATGATACTTTATTAAAGATTCTATGATGTAACCACAACCTGACTCCTGAAACTATCATTTCAACGAAGCTCCTGTTGAGCCTTAAAATAACCATCTTTACTAGAGAATAAAAGGATAAGAAAATATTGGAACACATTTCTGCCATCATGGCATCATTGTTCTATTGACACAAACCCTTTTGTCCATGATAGTGTATTCATCAGATTTTCATGTAGCATTGTTAAAATGTTGCACAGAAGGCCAGGTGTTAAAGGTCCATTGCAGCCATTATACACCAGCTGGTGAAACCCTTTGTTCATACAGTAGCTCACAGAAATACTTTGAATAATAGAAACATGCAAAGCCATGGTATTTTATCTATTGGTCAGATTGTCAAAGAGGGTATGTTATACCTTTTTGAAGTTAAGGCAGACTTTGGTATGAATTAATCTTTTATTTATTTTCAGTCTAAAGCTCAAGACAGTAATTAGTAAAGCTAACAAAAAAATGAAAAAAAAAAAAATCTCCATCAAAGGAATGGTATCAAACATGTTTAGACTTGTTTTATTTCCTTCACCCCATTCACACACTTTTAAACCGTTAACATGGATGTCGGTAGTCGGAAGAATACTTTCTCATGTTGATCTCTGGTGACTCCTTGGGTAGTTAATGTGCCTGTTAATTCAATCAAGAATGTATGTTTGGTTAATTGTGTATCCTCACCAAAAGTCTATCAAATAAAGGAATCAGTGTTCAATGAGTGAATCAGACAGGCTTGGAGATCCATAGAGGAAGCAAGTGATTGATGTTCGATAATCTCGCAATTGCTGCAGAGTTGCGGACAAGACAAAATCTTGGAATTGGTAGGATAGAAACAAAATATCTTGAAGCACATGGATGTTAAACAAAACCTGTCTACATTTATTTTTTTAAATACACTCTGCATACTACAGTGTATTGTTTAGCACATTAAGCCCATTCCCACAGTCCTTCTGGCCAATTACAGTTTTTCCCGATTGCTAAAACACTAAAAATGAATGATCACAACTAAGCATCTAAAACCGTAACGTTTGCATGCATTTGGTACACTCAGGCACCAAATGAATAACAATGTCGACGTGGCACCGTAAACAATTGTGTAACACACGGTGCAAAACACTGCACACATCGTGTATGTGTTACACACTTTGGCCAATGATGAAACACTCTGCAGTCAGCACATCCATTCAATAGTTAAAACACACATGACATTAGCAACACTCCCGCACACATCGTAAAACACTTAAACTGTAACTGAACACCAATCAGTCACTATATGGGTGATTCTATAATTGGAGATACATTTTGCATTTAAATTTTTCAAAAAAAAAAGGTTGTCATACAGAACCATTGTTTAAGAATTACCTTGAAAACACTTTAAAATTGATATATTCAGTGCTATACAAATACAGATAGTTTATTATTTTCTCTATTTTATCAAAATATCACCGGTTCATAGTTTTTCTCGTCAA
>JACXGM010001958.1:0-50220 GCA_016801145.1 Umbra pygmaea | reverse complement strand
GCCACAGACATCAGGTTTGGGACTGTAAAAGAGGAGCTGGGGGCCACAGACATCAGGTTTGGGACTGTAAAAGAGGAGCTGGGGGCCACAGACATCAGGTTTGGGACTGTAAAAGAGGAGCTGGGGGCCACAGACATCAGGTTTGGGACTATGGAGGTGGAGTTGGTTGATATAAAATCAATGTTTAGATTCATGCCCCTTGCAGATAAAGAGAATTACTGTGCTATGGTGAAGAAATGAACAAAATGTGTAGGCCTACACTTAATAACTGATTGCTATGTATGTATGTATGAGTTGGTGGGTTGGAAATCAAACACACTATTTCATTGATATGTTAAAAAAATAACTATTCAATAGGTCTTAATGTTATATTGCCAACCTGAGCTAATTGTGTGTTGATGAATAAGTGAACAGTATCTGACGTAACTATTTGAATGTAAGAATGTGATGTATGTGAATAGTAAGTGATACTATGTATATTTTTATACATACCTTGTTCATAAGCAAAACATTTCTGATCAGTTCTATCTGAATGAGTGGCAGTATTGCTATGTTTTATGATGTGTTTTACGTTTAAATTATTTTAAAATGATTTGATAAACTATCAAAATAAAGATTGATTTTAAATATTCATTCAACTCATTTTGCATTTCTATTGAAAAAACTGGAAGGACCCGACCTTCATTAGACCTTTTAAAATCATTCATTTATTACTGTTATCTTAAGTAAGAAAGATAAAAGGAAAAATGACGCACTGGAAAAATGGTGTTATAACAGTAAGTGCATAAATGCATGCAGATTTAACATATTAACCAATAAAAAAACTTCTTCTTATTATAAAGTGAACATTACAACAGTATGTATAAGTAAATTATTAAAATTCATTGATAATCATTGTTCTTTTTTCTGTTTTTGAAGATAAAACCGTATAATTCCAAGACAGCTTTTAGAACCTTATAGTTCTAAAAACTCTCTACAATTGACCCGTTTCAAAAACCCTAATTTACAATTCATGTACAATTTCGTTATCTCAGATGTAGAATACATTTGCGGTTTATGTAACTCTGGTGCTATAAAGAAATGTGCTCCATTTGTTATTTGCAACGCTAATACTTTAAACTTCAATATCTCAAAACTGATCTGAATGTAGATAGAACCTTATTATTCTGAGGTAGCGAAATAGTAAGAGTTATTATATGGCAACAATAAAATTGGACATGTGGCAGAAGTTTAACCTAGCGGTCTAAGATCCCGACTCCGGTCTACACATGCCCTGTGTCGACGGTGGTTTGAGCCTCGGCCGACTCTCTGTGCCCTTCCTTTTTGTTTCCCCCTACCCGTTTCCCTGGCTTCTGCTTTTTTCTGTCCTGTCAATAAAAATGTATAATAAAAATAACCCCCAAAACTATATTTTAAAAAACAATACAACTGGAGACACCGTGAACACAGTTGTGGGCGCTACACATTGGTGGTGGATGTTGTGGGGTCTCCCCCTCACTGTGTAGAGCGCTTTGGGTTCCTTGGAAGAAAAGCGCTATATAAGTTGAATGCATTATTATTATTATTATTATTAACCCCACAACCACACTTTCTACAAATGCATTCAATACTTGAAAGGTGTGCAGCTGGCTTTACAGGTCCATGATTTAAAAATAACACATAGGATAGCCTTGCTTTATAATAAAGAACAATACGAGTATTCTTGAACAAGCCACAAAAGCATAATATTTGGATTTGTTCAGTATGCGTATAAACCAGGACTATATTGTGCTCACATATTTTGCATATAGTCCTAATATTACCACAAAAATTCTATGCAAAAAAATTTACTTAATTTTATTAGGTAGAGATGGCTGTTTTTTTCCAGTGCATTTGTGCTTTAAAATCAACTTGCTACTCGAGAACAGGACACGCCCTGCCTGACACACTCAGATGGCAGGCTTAAGTTACAGAGTAGGAAAAACTCAGGGTTAAATCTATAAAACAGGCTAGTGAGCAGGGTATATTCACAAAGTATGTTGCCGTGGTAACTGACTCAAAGAAACACTGAACTAGCTTTTTTAAACCGTAAACCCTGAGTTGTTTAAACTCTGAGTGAACTAACTCTGAGTTTCCGCTAAACCAGCTATCTGAAATACCCCCGACAATTTGTGCTTTCAGTGTTTGTCAACATGCAAGTGCCGGTCAGTATTTAATATAATTAATTTAATGGATTTGTTTAATATCAAGGAATACAATTTTTACAGCATTTGTAAATTGGTCAACAGGAGAAAAGTGTTCCATTATTACAGCACAGATTCTACAAATAGTACTTGAAGCAGACAGTCTTAAGTGACTGACATATTCAAGTGCATATATTGAAATATTTTATGACTTGCCTTAACCAGAAGATTGGTAAGTTTCTTATCTCCCCAGTAGACTGTACCTGACACTTGACCATTCTCCCAGTCCACATCACCTGCAAATAGTAAAAGTTATAAGGAAACAATAAAATTGTTTAAAAAAGTGCCAGACATTTAGCATAGCGGTCTAAGATTCCGACTGGTCTACACATGCCCCGTGGCGACGGGGTTTGAGCCCTTCCTTTTTGTTTCCCCCCTACCAGTTTCCCTGGCTTCTGCTTCCACCTGTCCATGGTTTAAACAAACCACATTATGGGATAGCCTTGCTTTATAATAAAGAACAAAACGAGTATTCTAGAACACACAACAGAGGCATAATATTTTGATTTGTTTTAAGTATGCGTATAAACCAGGACTATAATGTGCTCACATATTTTGCATTTAGTCCTAATATTACCAGCCTGTGCAATTGACTACACATAAATTTATCTGAAGTTTTTATCTACACATTACAATGCAGAATGTATCACGTTATATCAACCTTGCACTTGTTAAACTGCTGAATTTCACACAATGTACCAGGACACTTGACAAGGCAACAACGATGACGCACCGTTCCTATTGTCAAACAGGAAGTTGTATCAGTTTCATATCAACTAAATATGTTCAATGACACATGGACGCATGATTACGAATGACGAGGCATTCTCCAAAAGGTGTCAAAGTTGAAGGTCTTGACAAGCCTTCCTCCTAGGCATCTTCGCCAAGCCATCAGCCTCATTCCATGCTGCTCTTCCAATCGGGACATCACGTCGGTCAGTATGTTGGTGTGTGCTCGCTCACATGACAACCTAAGTTAACTTTGCAGGCACCCAGATAGCCCCAGGAAGTTGCCAAAGTGAGATGAGACCAAAATATCCATGTAGCCAATTCATCTACTGTTCCAGCATGATTCTAGCCTACCTGCACTTGCCCTGAGACAAACTATAATTGGTCTGTTTATCCATGCTGTACCTCTGTACTTAACTGTTAACAGATGCTGATACATGGTGATACATTTTCAAAGTAAACTTGATATTGCAAAGTCTGACCCACATAGGATGTAACCCTTTCGATACGCAAGTGTCCATAGGGAGTTCCAGCACATCCCCCCAGTTGGGTTAGAAAGAACCATTTGAATACGTGCTCCAGGACGTCCTGGGACAACCCTCAGCAACTTACTCAGCGTTTGGTATTCTTGGATCTTTTTGAGAACTTCCTCTTGAGTCAGTCCTTTTTCAGGAAGCTGTTTGGTATAGCTCATGCCTTCCTTCAGTGTGCAAACACTGAAAGACATGTCATCCAGGGCTTTGTTCAGCTTGCTCTGGATCTGTCACAACAACAACAACAAAACACAGACAATGAGCGTGCAACATCACATACAGATCAATCTTTAAGCTCCATGAAGCAGTAACCCCTGGAGCCACTAGGAGGTATCTATTTGTTTCATTTGACTTATTTAACCAAGACAAGTTGACTTACAACCAATTCTTATTTACTTATTTATTGTACTTTACTCAAAGAATAAAAATAGTAGTTTTAACCTTGTCAGTCTGGGATTTGAACCAGTGAGATGCCCTAACCATTAGGCCACAACACAAGAGCATTCACAACATTTACACATATTCTTAAATATATACAAAATCAATTCAGGTAAATCAGTCAATAGAAATCTGCTGTTTTTGTTGTGTAAAGCAGTGGTCGCATACTGAGAAGATACGAGCCAGGCCATAATGTGTGGCTCAAGAGCCTTCAAAATAATATATTCCAAATGTGTTATGTTCATTTAGGCATAACCATCTGCTTTCATTGCAGCTTATTCCCACTCGTTCTGTTAAGTCATTCTGTTAGACAGTAATGACTAGAAGCATTATCCCAAGAACATCCTGTAAACTCTGTCGAAGTCCCCCCCGCCTCTCGAATGCCAATGCTTAGTCATCAGTGAGTGACTCAGACTAAGCCAGACATCGGACCACATCTGTAGAAAAGATGGTTCGAAACTTACTGTTGCACCAACATAGGGTAGGTTTCTAATGAGCCGGAAGCACTGCTTTTTGATTCGTGATCTCAGACCTATTAAGCCACAAAGAACAAGACATAGGTGAAGCACAAGAGAAAACCACAAGATTATTTCAATGGAAAAGAAGACATGCCATCTGGAAACAGCAGACAAATCAAATGGCTGTCTAACATGCTAATATTGGCACAGTTCTGCTAACATTCCTGTCACATTACACTATTTTCCAAGTCTGACACTAAAAGAAATATATAGATATTTTCAGTGATTTAAAATATGAATATTACACTGATTTGTGTTTTTTTTACAAAAATGCAAAATATATAGACATGTCTGTGACTTGTAATAATTTTGAAACAGCTGTAAAACACATATCGTAAACAACCACAGGTTGAAACATACTTTAAATTACAGGGTGATTTGTGGTATGAAAACCAGTGAAACTGTGCATCTGCATCTGGAGGTTCATTGATAACAGAAGACACTACTAGAGTACAATATTCTTGCACAACACCGGCCAATTTAAAATCACTAGGTTTAGATGACTTATCGCTCCTTCAGAAGTGACTCTGATGTATGTTGTCTGTTTATTTATACAATATTTTCATGTTCACCTGCCTATAGATATCATCCAGAAAAAAATATATATATATTCATGATTCTGTATAAACAAACCAAATAAGTTTCCATTATGCAAACTCCTACTCATTGCCTATTAACCATGCATATGATATATGTGTTCCTCATTTCAGAATAGAACTTACTCTCTGGCTTAAACAGAAAGCCTTTGACCCAGATAACTGCTAGGGTGAATATGAGCGTGGTTCCAATGACCTGCCATGGTTCCAGGACTTCACAGTTTGTATTTATAAGCCGTCTCGCTTCATTCAGGTAGAGGAGCAGCATCTCCTTGTACACCTCCACGGCACCCTGGGAAAACAAGACAAGGTTAATTTCCAGTGGTGTAATAACAGCAAGTCCATCTGTACAGGAACATTCCGTAAGGATTTTCTAGATGATTCTTGGTACTACCTGCAAGTAAATAATACTGCTAAGGAAAATGAACTATAAACATAATTAAAATAATGTTTGCTCTAAAGATCAAAATGTAAAGCTTTGTCCAAAGGTGTCTTGATTTAATCTAAATTATGTTATATGATCAAATCCAATCTTGACTGCAACATGTTGATTAATTGTTGATGAACCACACACCAATCACTCAACTTTAACATCTTTGAAAAAGGTAGAAATACAACACCCAAACAGCAAAGTATAGCTACTGACAATGAGTACTTACACCAGGAAACTCTGCCATTTTGCTATAGTTAGATTCCAACCTCTCTTGATTGTTTCACAATGGCACTTGTGAAATTAACTCTTAGAGAGTAAGTTACTAGGGGAATGTGTTACTCCAGTAAGCCCTAAGAATCTTACATGTAGATAACATTCTGGAATCAGGACCAACCAGGTAAGGTGGTCGAACAGGAGTCCACTGACGAGACTCCGCCCCTGTTAGCCTTTCAACATACAGTAACATGTGTAGCTAATGGATCGAAGGAGAAACTTCAGCAATACCTTTGCTGCCCAAACACAATTATTCATGGTCAAAGTACAAGACAATTGTCCCACATTGTGCTCAAGTTCATCATCAGTCTAGTCAAAAACATGTCACTGCTGACATAAGTTTCAAAAATCATTTTAAAAACAGGACTGGAAAAATCACTGCTAAAGTCATTAAAGCATATTTATAAAACAGCAGCCATAGCAAATGAATCATTCATTTCATAAGTGCAGTAAACATTTACTAACTGATTCCCTACAGATGAATTCCTCTGTCTTTTTACAACCATATGCTTGTCTGAATGATAATACAGATTGACCCATCATAGGTACAATCTAATCAGAGAGAACATCTTAAAAGGTCCATAGAACAGCAACTTGAAATCATTTATTACTGTTTGAGGAAGGCTCACAACACCACCTGTTTTCTGAAGCTGACACTGAATGCTTACTGGGATCAGGTGCATTTACAATAAAGGGGTAACACAGGATTACTGGGTATGCAATCCCATGACATGATGCTAACCATGCTAAATGTACTGGTTATTTATGCAAACACCACAATTCTTAGTTAGAACTGAACTCTAGCTAGGTTTCAACTGACTAATTGCCTGGGTAGACACAAGGTATTCCACGCTCAAAAACAAGCAGCGTGGCATAAACAAAAGTGTTGCGTAACACATACTAGTGAGAGTAAATTAAAAACAATTGACAATGACTGAACCTGAATGGACTCTTTGCATTTCAATTACAGGAATACACACCCCTGACGACAGTTGCTAGGGTGTGCTTGTCCGTTTCAGACGCACAGCTACAGGTTTGGCAAGTCACCAGCAGTGACCATGTGAACAGCAAAACTCGGCAGCTGACAGGACTTCAGCTTATTTTCTATGAGGTCCAATCTGTGACTGGGGTCTTTTCTGTTTGCAGCCACCTCAATGTGCTCAGGAACGTTGAAGATTGGAACCTGTCCTCCCAAAACAAATCCTGCCAAGCTGTGCTGCTATTTAATTTATTATTTGATCACACCGACTGCTCAACCTGGAAGACTGTCTAATGAACCACAATTAGCTTGCAGGTACATCATCTGCTACAAGAGGTTGCTAGAGCGCAACAAGACAAGGCAAATCTTGCCAGCCATCCCTACCCTGAAGTTGCCAGTGCAGGTGCACAGACAGTATGGATCATTCTCAATCTTAATTGGTCTAAAACGTTGTTCATTAGACCCCCAATGTATATGGTATAACAGGTAATTCCCTCAAGTGAGTTGTTTCTATAAGAGGCAGCAGGGTGGAGTGTCCACAGCCACATATATGTAAAAACTGCCATAACCTAGAAAGATTAAATGGTGTTATCTTGTATCAGGTCAAACGGCACATCCTGTTGCAACAGGTATATCAGTCCTTTGCCACGTGTGCATTCTGTTATCCAAAACATTTCTGTCAGACATTTTTCAAATTACCTACAGCAGTGGATCTCAAAGCTCCCCTCAAGCACCACCAGATGTGCTACAGTTTAGCTGCAGCACTGAACTAATACACCATATTCACCAATCAAGGACTTGTTGATTAGTAGACAAGTTGCATAAGGTGTGCTGGCTCAGGGGTAGTTCAAATACATGGACTTGTTGGTTGTACTCAAGGAGAGGTTTGGGAACCCCTGAACCTTCAGTACTTTGCCTGTTACAAAACATCCTTGCCTGAATAGAGCTAATTCAGTGTTAAAGACCACAGTTTGTCTATTCGGTGCCCTCTATTGTTTTATAAATGATCATGCCCGTTTTCCTCAAGACAGCAGTATTCTGTAAGGAGACCATTGTTGTCTCCAAGCAGAGGTCCTGATTATCCTGGAAACACTGGCTGTGAGGAGGAGGCTAATGCTAATAGGAAAACAGATACATTAGTACCAACATCAGCATTTGAATATCAATTCGATGCAAAATTACATTTGGACTGTTGCTTTTTCTTCAAATTCAATGTAGTCTGCATTCATTGTCTGGACATTTTACTCAAAGATTTTAAACAACAGTATAGCACAACACACCCAATTAAATAAGCAGTTTCCTGGAATTTACTGAATCTAACAATCTTGTCAAAACCTGCATTTACAGGACGTGACGGGGAATGTTCTTGCTGTTTAGTGTCTGGACGCTACATTCGCTATAACTTGACCTTTAGCTGATATAGTGCTATGATGAAGTGATAAAAAAGCCACATATCAGTTCACAAAATGCTGAAGGCCCTGAGGCCTGGAGACAAAAGATGTTTGACTGCTGATAACTGCATACATCCTAGCCTACAGTAGGTCAATAGCCATAAGTCAATAGTAGACCTCCCTTAAGCAACCTCTTATTCTAAGGCCCACACTAATATCTCAAGTTCGTCCTCTAAGAACAGTACATTGTTAACCGTACTTCCTGTAAATTTGCTTTAAACAGGAAGTCTTCATCTCAGCCTGACCGTGTCCAAATCTCAGTCTAAACCTCCCTTTCGCTGTCTAAATCACTACAAATTAGATTGCATGCAGGAGAAACTAATTAAACTATCAGTGAAAGTTATCAGCGCATTTCAATGTGACGCAGAACCTGTCAAGCTAGAAAATATCGGTATTTCCAGTTGAGAAAGTCTTAAATAAAAACAAAATGCCAGTTATTCACTATAACGACTGTTAAAAACCTAATCATGTGTTAATCTAGGGGGTTATAAATTAAAACGTAATATTTTATGTAGATATTCCTGGACTGTGGTTTCGATGCAATTAAGACATGTTGTTCACAAGAATCAAGAAAACCTATTGATAATATATGGATCTGTGCACATCAGATTCTTCATTCCTATTCGACCACTTGGCGTTGAATGCACACAAAATATTTCTGGCATTTAGATAGGACTCGACATGGAAACATTTTTAATGCAGGCAATGTTATTAGACTGTGATACACAAACATAAAAGTACAACAACAACAAAAACACTAAGAAATGCTATGGCAAGATCTGAGCGCTCCAGGTTCAGAAATAATTGTGACAGTCGATGTGTCTCGTATGATTTTTAACATAGGGTATTAACTACATGTCAAGCAATATTACTGCGTATTATTAAAATACATGCAATTCTGGATTGACATTCACTTACCCAATAGTCCATGGCAAGGTTTGTGTCAGCCTTCAATGAAGGTTTTTCTTCACTTTTTTTAGTAGCGAGAGTGAAAATAGCTTGCTATGTTGTCGAGGGTTTGATGACCATGCCACTATCTGTATCTGCCACCGTATCTCAGACAACAAAAAACAAAATTCAGGAAGCGACAAGCAAAAGAAACAAGCAACCGAGTTCGGTTTTAAGTCGAATCCGCAAATATAACTATACAAAACAGATTGATTGGCTCACTTGAGAATCCGCTCTACTGCTTCTTTTGTCCATATACTATAAAGATCCTGTATAATGGCATAACAGCAGCACGATTTGCGTAAACCGAGCTGATACCAAAGCACTTTCGTCTCTTTGTACTGACCTTAGATGTTTTCACAAGTCAGATGGAGCAAAGAGAGCGAACAGTGCCCCCGAGCGCACAGATGGTATCGATACAGACGCTGCGCGCCTTTCACCTGCCTGGATACATTTCCAGTACAATAAAACAAGGAAAAATACCATAAGGTAACTAATAAATGCAAAATAATAATAAAAAAGTTTCAGCAAAAAAATCACAAGATGGAAAAAAAGAGTCGACTGAATGCTACATTTTTGGAACGTTAAAAAGTTGTTATTCATATGAAAATAAAGTTATTTTTCTCGAGATTTATATATGGGCATTACATTTAATATCAGGCGTTTGTCAATACATTACTGGTGCACGATTTGTAGGCTACTAAGGGTATCGAAGACCGGAAAAGTTACTATAATTTCGCCTAAATTTCTGTTCGAATAATGGCATTGCTAATAATTTAAAACTACATGTATACAATATATTTGTGAAAAGAAAACTGTGTTATGAATTGTAGGCCTAAACGTTATGAACAAGCATGTTGGATCCAGGGTTTGAAAACATTATAGTTAAAAAATAAATAGACAATATTTGTATTGCAAATTCGACATTAGGCTAAACAATATATATCTAGCAAGCAATGCATATTATGGACAAAATTGAAATGTGTGTAAAGAAATATAGTTTCTGTACACTCAACAAAATGGTTCTAAAATTGTTATTCTCCTGTTTATGTAAGAGAACCCGTTTTGTTTCCATGCAGAACACATTTGAATATTTGGGTGTTGAATAGGCCTGCCATCATGACACCTGGAAATCAAAAGGGTTCTACTTTGAACCAAACACAATTGTTGTGAGAACTTGTTGACAGAACCAACAACCTCATCATAAAATAGATGTTCTTAAGGTGGTTCATAGAGTTCCCTTGTCCAGACTGTCTGAAATGTACCCTACTGTGGTTGATGTTTGTGAAGATGTCATATCTCCCTGTGTAACCTTTATCATATATTTTCCATGCCCTAAGCAGAGAGGCTACTGTGACACTATCTTTCAGATCTTATCCAAAGTGCTTAAAATTTGCCTGCTCCCCTCTCTCCCGTTGGCTGTATTTGTTGTTCTGGAAGACTTGCTCACATTGGACCTCACATATGCAGACATTGTTGCTTTTACACTATTGACTTGACATAGAATTCTACTCCATTGGAAGTCTTCCCAGCTTCCCTGAGTTTCTCAATGGCTCAGCGATATCATTACGGCAGCTATAGAAAATTAATTATTCTCTTTGAGGCTTAACATTTTTTTTAACAGGTGACAGCCTATTATTTCTTATTTTGAAGGCCTCCAGAGACTCCCAGTATAGCTTCAAGCATATGTTTGCCTGTTGTTTTTTTAAGGGGTTTACATTCAACTTTATCTTTTTTAATTTGTGTTTTTGTCCTAGTGTGATTGTGTTTTATCTTTCTTCTGTTACTTGGTCTGTGTTTTTGGGGTATGGTTGGCTTTGTGTGGTTAGGGGTAAATTGTGGGTGAGGGTGGGTAGGGTTGTGGTGGTGGGTGGGTGCATGAGGGAATTGTTCAAAAATAGTGTGCATTTAGGATGTAAATGACTTCCTTATTGTATTATTATTAGCAGCAGTTGCTATTCAAATAATCGCTGAAAATCATACTCTATAAAGAATGGGTTCCTGCTGGGCGTTCTTCAAATTGAAACCGAAGCAGAAACCTTGTCAGTTATTCAAGGAACTATTTGAGTATACCGGTCTGGCTTTAGCACCAAACTAAAAGGGCCGCTGGAGTCATGGCCCCATAAACACATGGATTTGGCTTATCCAATATCTTAAGCAGTAACAATAACATTTATAAATAACATAATTGGAGTTTATTTTTGGTTATATGATTTGGCCGGTTTTGGTAACGAGAGTTATTATAGGCTAATCATTGAAACGCAGAAGTAAAAATATAGAATCCGCCCACGGCAGATTTGAGTAATCAGACCCATTCGCAGTGACCTTTGATGGTTACAATTTCAAGAAGGTCTACAATTCCAGATACCCATTATAAAGACAATTATATAACAGTTTACATTACAAAATAATTACTAATTCGACAGTACGGAAAACCGTTAATAACCGTTAAAAGGCTACCGTTTATCGTAATTTAGACATAACAGGTAAGAATATTGTTTATAGTGGGCTAATATCAACGGAAATACTAGTTTGTGTTTTGTTGTATTCAAATTGCACCCTTGATTAAATCAAATAATTACTTTATAATCAAGACTGAAGAGATTGTTCCGTTTTTATTGAGTACCCTGTTCCAGTTAATTTTAAACTGCATGGGTTAGGACCTCAAACCTGTTCAACAAAAGGCCAAAATAACTGTATTCATTAGACCCTGAGGCCACAAAGAACATCGTTCAAGCTCGAGACTGTTTGCTATTCCTCTATAATTGGAGTATATTGTCATCAAAAGCTAAGGTATTGGAACACAAAAAATAGCATGTGAAAAGAAAACTCTAAAGCACATTAAAACCGAATTACTTCTTCAGACAAGTGTGCTAAGGGTCATTCTGGTCAAGATGCGCACACCTCTCCAAAAGCGCACGCGTCTCCAAAGGCGCGCCTCCTAATTTCTAAAGGAGAGACATTGTAAGAATATTCACAAAAGATGTACATATGGCCTCCGGGTTGTAATTGAATGTTTTTCTTAAGTTGTTTTTCTTTCTCAGAGATGTTTCCCTTTTTTCTTTATATGCAGCCCTTTCGTGTCTGAACAAGAGGGGACAAATTCAATGGGTTTGCCACGAGTTTGGAACAAATGGATGGCAACAATCTGGTCAGCGAGTTTTTAGACTTTGATTGCCCTCTCAAAATGTCCTTCAAACAAAGCTCAAGACGAAAATAAAGCCCCACCTGGTACTTCTGTTTGCTAAAATAATAATAAATGGATTTCGTTTAATAAATAATTACAACAGATGAAGTAGTAGAGGAAGTGTTAATCTTGAGACTGAGCAGGTATCACCTGCTCTCGAGTTAGCTCAGTTTATTGTTAAATATTGTTAAATCACTTTGGTACCAAGTCTTTCCCGATATCTCCCATTTCCAAAGCAACTGGGCTGTCTATGTTTGCCTATACTTTGCATAACAAGCAAGACACTACACGACACTGATAAAAATCAAGGGGCAAGACTGACAGCTTCAAACCCACACCTGTCCATGGTATCCGAATATGGATTTGGCATCAACGATTATTTGTAAAGCGGTAATATTTAGTTTACTTTGGAAATGTTGTGCCTTTTATAACAGCAGGCAACATCTCCTATCTGCTAGGCATATTTGTCCTTTTTATTGAAAGCATATGGTTACCAGAGAACTCCCAAAATACATATTTAGATAGAAAGTTAAGCGGGGCTGTTGTGTTCAGATATAGGCAATCTAAAATTATACTGTTTGTCTAAGAAGCCTACCACACGCTCTCCATAATGTTCCACCAAAGTCGATCGTGTAGATACACTTGAAATGTGCTACCTTTTTAAAATGTTTTTGGTATTTCATATAAATACAATGCGCCCTTGAATCTGGCGATACAGGATATTTTTGGAGATGTCATAGCGCACAGAATTACACTCAGGTATAGAGAGTACACAAAGCTTACATTGACTAGACAAAGAGTTCGACCCTTTGTGTTGTCACCACAGACCAAACGTTTCACAACTATCATAATTATTTATGAGCTGGTTCCCTGCGTAATTTCACCAGCTTAACACATGCTTCAAGCGCAATTTCTTTAAACATGTTAAATAGGCTTATAGATAGCAAATGTATTTCAATTATTCTTTGTAGGCCTACATATTTTAATTGATCAATTTATTTGATGTTTGTATCTATGCTAAATCGGTCAAACTATTAAAAAATATTTGCCACCGATCATACAGTGCCAAATAGTTCGGCGCACGAGCCAGATATTGACTCTAAAGAACTCCAATGGTTAAAATTACGCGTTGACATTTCAGGAGAATTACACACAAATTACAATGAAAAAAGAGGAAAACAGCGTTCCGAACACTGTAGTAAATTAATATATTACTATGGGTCTATGGACAATCAAGTAGGCTAACTAATGTACCGATCTAAATTAAATCATAATTAGACCTACATTGTTTAATATATTTGAGAAACCATTCGGATCTGTACTCAGAAAAAAAGTTTGAAAACTATAAAATAACTATGGTATTTCAGAGGGGACACGTTTGGTGTTATTTTTCTTGTGCGTATTGAAAAGTTAAACGCAGTACAATCCGTTTGCACGTGGGGGAAATTAATAAATATACTTTAAGAGCTTCCATTTTGTTTTTGTTGTTGTAATTTGCTGCCACTATATTTAAACCTGAAGAATCATGGCAGAATAACTTTTTGTTTTAATTGACACTACGTCTGTGGTTGGAAACTTTGATTCACTGGTTTTAGAAACACCAACGATTTGCTCTATATCATTATTAATTCACCATTACCGGACCGATTAATGAATATTCAAGCATGGATACTTTCGGAACGAAGTCTTACTTTAACCAGTGTAACAATGACATATTATGACAGTAAAATAGGCTACATTGTTATTTTGTTAATAGTAGTGGATGAACTCCGTTGCTTATGTTGTTGGGATGGGCATTGTATCATTCCACAATGTGATATCACAAAATGTTGGACAACAATATTTGTCCAAATTTAATTGCTGCTCCAACCTGTATCATCGGAACTACCCTTTGTGTAGGTAAACTACTGATTTATAATAAGGCAAATGCAATCATTGACGCGAAATGCGCAAAATTCCTAAACGTTGATTGGCCACTTCGCAGGTGATGTTGAATCAAGTGCACTCCCTGACTGCAGATAAGGGTGCATAAAATGTCAGATGTGCGCATCATCTCTCCATTGTACACAGCACTTAAATACTGAACCCAAAAGTCCAGAGAACGTGCATCTATTACAAATTAATAGTCGGGCACAGCGAGAGAAAAGTTAAGCCAAAAGACACGCGACTAATTCCCAGTCAACCCGGGCTGCCATCTGTCACAGGTGAGTTATTGTGCATTTTTCCTTCATAACTTGTTTAGGGGATATACACAATTTAATGTAGCAATTGTATTAATGATCTAGGCTCACTTGCATTTTTTTTTCATCTTGCAGAATGTCACCCAAACTGCAGTGCCCGTCTGACGAGCGGTGCATTACCAAAGACGCAGTGACGGCTTATAAAAGTCCTCCTGGTGGGACTGTCAAGTTAGGAAAAAACTGCACTGTGGTCAACATCAGGAACTACCAAAGTAAATCTACATCTCATTGTGGAAGACGAACAACTATTATGACAGCAAAAACGGGGATGAAAGTTTCCAGACAGAGGGGGAATCGTAGAACGAAGGCGAACGACAGGGAAAGACATCGCATGCACAATCTTAACTCTGCATTGGATGCACTGCGAAGCATTCTTCCCGCTCTGCCGGACGATGCCCAAATGACCAAAATTGAAACGTTGCGCTTTGCCCACAATTACATATGGGCACTGACTGAGACTTTGCGCATGGCTGACCGCTTCGGTCAAATTCCTGACTATCATCACCACCACCCTGAGACGTACTTGCCCGTATCTCAGGTTTACTTGGGACATATGGAGAATCCAACATGTGGGATCTCCCCGGATTTGGAATCAACATCCACCTCAACCTCCACCTCAATATCTTGGCAATGGAATTCAGCGGACCTGTGGGCAGATTTTAACCATGGAGATCATATGAAGCAATGTTGGAATGAATCCAACAGTTTTCCACAAAGGAGGAATCCAGCGCTTGACTTTTGCATTTTATCTCAAAATCAGTGATCCCATGACTGACAATGGCATCTAACAAAACCAAAGCTCAAATTGTAATTTTCTAAATTCTCAAAATATTTTGGTTAGTACATTATCCATGTTGTTGTACTTTTTAATCTCTTATGCACTTTTTAAAAGAAAGCGCAAGTTGGCAGAATGCTTTTATAATGCATGAAGGATATTATAAGCACACACCAAAACTTGGTAAGAAACCTTAAGGCCCGATACAGTCCAAAACCTGATATTCATATTTTTTGGATGATATTTCCAAATTACAACGTTGAAATAAAACTCTAACATTGTTAAAATAATCATAAGGCCCTTTTGTGTATATGTTGTTAATGGCTTTTTATGTATAGAATTAAACTAATTTCAGTCTGTTTTAACCATTGAACAACTGCATAATATCCCAAGGATGATGTAATTATAGACTGTTCAGCTGGGTAAAGGGGTGGGCTTTAGACAATCATATAAGTCAATCAAGCCTGTGTATTAAAACACGGTACGTTTAGGATGTTGTTCAGTTTGCATGTCCCCAACCCTCTTTAACAAGCACTGTCATGGATGGAAGCTATAAGCTTTTATGGTTAGCTTTGATGCAATTAAAGTATGCTGTTGTGCCACAAGGTCCCAAAAGGGTTATATAAAATACACTTTTTTACTGAATGAGTACTGAAGGACAGCATCTTTCGCAAACAAATAATGTGTGAATGATTCCTGCTGTTATGTTTGGGCCAGCTGTTCTTGTATTTCCACTGGGCTACTGTTTAATACGGATGGCGTTAAGAAAGGCGCTAACTCTTGAAACCGATAGGACTCAATGGTTTTGGTCATGGGTCTTCAGTGAGAGCAGCAGCACAACTAGGTGGTCAAAGAAGAGAATGCAGGAGTTCCTGTCCTTCACAATTACTTGATGCAATTATTTTTTCACTTTTCAGCATCTGCTCCAAATTCAGTTGAATAAAAAACTATTGGTTAAAAACTCACATTGTAATTTCTAATTTATCAGGGACAATTTTCAAAAAATAATGTAGGGGTCAGAATGATAGACATGTAACCTGGGGTAGCCAACTATAGTGTTTCCCAAAGTTTGCTTACATAGAAATGTGGTACATTCACGTTCAATTAATCCAGTAGGCAAGAGGACAGTTGTAGGGCTGTTACAAGCAGTTTTATTTATAAAATCATAAAGTTCCTATTCACACATTGACCATAAAATCCCTCCCTATTCCTTTAATGTAAGGGAATAGAGAGGAAACAAACAGCTAGACAACACAAATACTAACTTACAATAAACATCTTAAAACTACATTGACAACAATCAGCGCTTATTGTTGCAAGCAAAACAATTAATCACACATACAACACATTTATCATCTAAGATAGAACACATTTTTATCAATTAAAATTAACAATTTATACCTTCTTTAATCACCACTCCCAGCATAGGCTCTCAGCTTACTGCAGCATCTTTAACTTTTCTCTGATTACACAAGCAATGTAAAGTGTTAGCAATATATCATACCATCAGATTGCATATTACACAAACAAACAAACAAACAAACAAACAAACAAACAAACAAACAAACAAACAAACAAACAAACAAACAAACAAACAAACAAACAAACAAACAAACAAAACACTCTGGCTTACCGTGTGCCTGCTTGCTGTGCACTCCTTCAACCACAGGCCCACTCAAGATCTATCTCTTGATACTAATGTAGGTTCTTGCCAGGTCCAAAGTTCCACCCGCTACAGACACTTGCTGCAAGTCACAGAATTTTGCATAACACCGGTAGAGGTAAGTGTTATTAGAGCCTTTTTTTTAAAACCACTTGTTATTATCTAATACAAATACAGCTTGTTAAGGAAATGTATCTTATTTTAAGGAATGTAAGGCTTTAAACTGGAAACAAGATAAATATAATTTTTAAGACTTCTCGTAAATATGCCTTAAAAATCAATGCATTCTTGATTTGGCAGATTTATTTCAATTATTTAAAGGCAATTTCTCATATATATACACACATTTACATATAGTACAGTTGTGGTCATAAGTTTGCACACCCTGGCAGAAATTGTGAAATTGATTTTGACAATATGACTCTTCATGCAAAAATCTGCTTGTTATGTAAGAATAGTGCCCATATGAAACCATTAATTATCACACAGTTGTTTTGCACCTTTGTAAAGCATAGCACTAACAGAAAACACCCAAATGGCTCTGATCAAAAGTTTACATACCCATGAATGTTTGGCCTTGTTACAGACACACAAGGTGACACACACAGGTTAAAATGGCAATTAAAGATTTATTTTCCACACCTGTGGCATGTAAAGTTGCAATTAGTGTCTGTGTATAAATAGTCAATGGGTTTGTTAGCTGACACGTGGATGCACTGTGCAGGCTAGATACTGAGCCATTGGGAGCAGAAAAGAACTGTCAAAAGATATGTAGTAAGATACTGGAACTGCATAAATTTAGAAATGGATATAAAAATATATCCAAAGCCTTGCAAATGCCAGTCAGTACTGTTCAATAACTTATTACGAAGTGGAAGATTCAGGGATCATTTGATACCAAGCCAAGGTCAGGTAGACCAAGGAAGTAGTCAGCCAAAACTGTCAGGAGAATTGCTTGGGATACAAAGAAAACCCCCCAGGTAACCTCAGGAGACATACAGGCTGCTCTGGAAAAAGATGGTGTGGTTGTTTCAAGGAGCACAATACGGCAATACTTGAACAATATTAGCTGCATGGTCAAGTTTCCAGAAAGAAACATTTACTGTGCCAGTGCCACAAAAAAGCCTGGTTATAAAATGCCCGACAACACTTTCACATGCCTCACAGCTTCTGTAATTTGGAGTGAGTTTTCAAGATCTCTGCAATCCACCCTGGCATGTATGTGGTCAGTTAACTTCTAAGCCACATCCTAACTGTTGGCAGCCCATTCTTACATGATCAATGCTGGATGTTTGTCAGAATTTGTGGGGTTTTGTTTGTCCACCCGCCTCTTGAGGATCGAACACAAGTCACTAATGGGATTAAGGTCTGGGCAGTTTCCTTAGCCTGGCTTCGCTCTCCTACGTACTTCATTTTACTTCAGTACTCCGTCTGGGTTTGCGGTATATTCACAGGTTTTCTCCAGCCAATTCTTTTGTCGGTCCAATCAGCGAACAGAGGGAGAGGCTGAGAACGATGAGGTTGATGTCCTGCGCTAGTTTGAGTTGTAATATGTCACGACCAAACGTTAGCGATTGGTTATGGCAGATCAAATAGTTTTAAACTTCAACAGAGTTCCCCGCTTTCAGGGAAGTTAACACTTGTAAATGGAAAGTGGCCAGACTCTCTGTACATATGAAATGTACGTACGAGAATCTGGTAGGACCAGGCTAGAGTTTCCTGGCCATGGATCCAAAATTCTGAAGTTTTGTTCCCCGAGCCTCTTGTTTTCACTTTTGCCTTATAGCAAGGTGCTCCATCATGCTGGAAAATACATTGTTTGTCACCAAAGTGTTCTTGGATGGTTTGGAGAAGTTGCTCTTGAAGGATGTGTTGGTACCATTCTTTATTCATGGCTGTTGTTCTTACGCAAAATTGTGAGTCCACTCCCTTGGCTGACAAGCAACCCCACACATGAATGGTCTCAGGATGCTTTACTGTTGGCATGACACAGGACTGATGGTCGAGCTGACCTTGTCATCTCCGGAGGTGTTTTCCAGATGGCCCAAACAATTGGAAAGAGGGTTCATCAGAATAAATTACTTTACCCCAGTCCTCAGCAGTCCAATCCCTGTACCTTTTGCAGAATGTCAGTCTGTCCCTGATGTTTTTCCTGGAGAGAAGTGGCTTCTTTGCTGCCCTTCTTGACACCAGGCTTTCCTCTAAAATTTACCTCACTGTGCGCGCGATGCACTCATACCTGCCTGCTGCCATTCCTGAGCAAGCTCTGCACTGGTGGTGCCCCGATCCCACAGCTAAATCAATTTTAGGAGACGGTCTTGGCACTTGCTGGACTTTCTTGGGCACCCTGATGGCTTCTTCACAACAATTTAACCTCTCTCCTTTAAGTTCTTGATGATCTGATAAATGGTTGATTTAGGAGCAATCTTCCTAGCAGCAATATTCTTGCCTGTGAAGCCCTTTTTGTGCAAAGCAATGATGACGACACGTTTCCTTGCAGGTAACCATGGTTGAGCAAGAAGAACGATTTCAAGCACCACCCTCCTTTTAAAGCTACCAGTCTGTTATTCTAACTCTATCAACATGACAGAGGGATCTCCAGCCTTGTCCTCGTCAACACTCTCACCTGTGTTAACGAGACAATTGACATGATGGCAGCTGGTCCTTTTGTGGCAGGGCTGAAATGCAGTGGAAATATTTTTTGGGGATTGAGTTCATTTTCATGGCAAAGAGGGACTTGATCCCTCTTCATGTCACATCACAGTATGTGTTGTGTCACCTGTCCAATTTTGTCTAGGTCCCATTTTTGCCTCCAAAACAGCAGCCCAATACACACGTTTGATAGCTTCTGACACCTCACAACCAGCATGAACCTTTTCAGCAATTTGAGCTACTGTAGCTCGTCTGTTTGATCGGACCACACGGGCCGCCGTTTACCCTATTGCCGGTTCACGGGCAGCCAAGGATCATTAAAGCACATGGGGAGCGAAGGCTGGCCCGTGTGGTCAGATCCAGCAAACTAGAAACTAGTAATCTCAATTGGCTGAAAAAGTGAATGCTGGTTCTGATAAAGGTGACAGAACACAGTGCATCACAGTTTATTTCATATGGGGCTGCTGTTTTGGTGGCAACAGCAAGACCTACTCAATATAAGACATTTTATGACAGTATATAATCTGTGTAAACCATGCTTCATGAAACAAAAACAATCTTTATCAACTCTGAAAAGGTGTCCCTGCAAGACATACATAACCATTATGAACAAAAGATTGAGATGAAAATATTTATTACTATAGTACAGTCATACAATCGATTGAAACAGTATAATTTGGAAGACCAATGCAGCATTTTGCTATATAATAAAAAATAAAATTGAGTTGAACAAGAAGTTTAAATGAAAGCTTCTTTTTAAAATCTTAAGAAATATACCTAAAGCAGGACCACCAGATGCCTGAATTCAACCACAAGAGTCAACAAAGTGTAGTAGCTGATATGTGCAATGCATGGTAACAGCATATTTGAGCTTGACAGCCAGGAAAAATTGAAATGCATGTTTTGGACTCTTCAAGAGACTGGTTGAAACTCAGACTAAACCATGTGTGCCACAAAGCCAAAAAGGCCTTCCATAATGTATTTGCACAATGTGCAAATTATGTCTTGAGGTTTAAAATGTCGTGCCATAATATTTTACATTCCAGTTAATGTGCAATTTTTAAATGCTGGAATGTCTTTGGATGGTTTTCATGACATCTTGGAAACCTTTATAATGATTGTGCAGTGTAAGGCATTGTTCAACAAGACATTTCTACTTTGGGTAGACCGTAACCACATCATAGCCTTCAGGTGGTGCCATGCGCTCCCGTGCGTGCTTCTCACAGTAGATTTGATCCTCCACAAAGAAATGTCCCTTCTGTTTCAGGTTGACGTCACAGTCAGAGCAGGTGTAGCACTCCGGGTGACGGAACTTGTCCCGCAACTTAACAACCATCCCTCTGTGTGGAAGAAGGGATAAAAACTGTTAAAGTAAAATTAATGGAAAAGTTCCCATGACATTTATAAAACATGGTGCATTTTTCCCAGGAATTGCACCACGCTAACAATATGCCACACCTGTTCTTCAAACAGCATGCAGCAAAAAAAGTCTCCATCAGTTTGTGTAACTTTGGCTATGTACAAACATAATGCTAAAATATCACTTTAAAAATAAGTGATTTGTATACAATTCATAAGCAAGCATTAACATCCTCAAGTACAAAGATGGCATACTCCCAGTTTGACTGTACTGTATATCATCCAATCAAACTGACGCGTTTCAAAACACTTCCTGTTCTGACGTTCTTAAAAAATACCACAAGGAGGAGACAAATACTAGTAAAGAAAACAAAAGCTACAACCTTGGAAGATATTTCAAGTTGAGTTTACATTTTAGCAATTTAGCAGATGCTTTTATCCAGAGCGGCTAACTTTAAAGGCATAAATTTAATAGAAACTATGTGAAACAACCACAACTCAAGAAGAGCATTCAATATTTGAAACAGTGAAAAGGCCAAAACAGTGCTAGAAAAAAATAATACAAATATAATGTTTTAAAGACAGGAGGTGGAAATCAACTAATTTAAGTGCTCATTGAAGATGGTTTTCAGATGTTTCCTGAAGATGGGTAGAAACTGCTGTTCTAGCCTCCAGTGGAAGCTTGTTCCACCAGTGAGGAGCAAGGACGGAGAAGACGTGACTGTGTGGATCGGGACCTGACACTAGGCCACCTTGCTGTGTAGGGATGTAGGGTTTGAGCATTGCCTTAAAGTAGGAAGGATAAGCTCCTCTTTTTGGTCTGTAGGCAAGCACAGTGGCCTTGTAGCAGATACAAGCTTAAACTGAGAGCCAGTGGAGTGTGCGTAGGGGTGTCGTAGGAAAACTTGCACACTAGGTGGGCAGCTGTTTCCTGAATGAGTTGTAGCAGTTTAGTGGCACATGCCGGGAGTGAATTGCAGTAATCGAGACCTGAGATGACAAGTGCCTGGATGACTAGCTGTGCTGCTTCCTGGGTGAGGCAAGGTCGTGTTCTGTGAATATTATATAGAGCATGAACCTGCAGAAATGAGTCACAGCCTTGATGTTAGCAGAGAACGACAGGGTATCGTCCAGAGTCACACCAAGTTTCACATATCCTGAGAATTTAATTTGTTTCATATCCAAACTTTTTTTTTTTAAACTACTCTTAGTTTCACATTTAGAAAGATTTCATAGTGTTCATTTCCTGTCACTGGTTCAACAATTTCATTTTGGCTGAGCAAGTTCAGCCATGTAGACTTGCCTCTTTCCACCCAGGCACCAAAGGCAGCGAAGACTGCGGTACCCCCCCACCCCACCCTGACCCACCAAGTTCATCTACACAAACACTTGTACGCCTCTGCCTCATTTTTTAAATTTTTAAATGGAAAACATTTTGAAAGAAACTTCCACATTTACATTACACTTTTGTAGCTTTAAACTTCCCTATTTGAATACATCAGCAACTAGATAAAGAAACAGTTCACAGAAAGTAGATATTGCACATGCAAAAACGACATCCATTTGATTTAAATTCCAATAAATTCAAAATGTGAACCAAACTCATTTAAACGTATCCCAACTGAAGAAAATAAGTAGAATGTAGTAAATAAGGACTCATTGGAATCAACCCCAACCCTGAAGAGAAAATTTAGTTAAGGTAGCAGGATGTGGCATCCTGGTGGTGGTCATGTGCACAAGCCCAACTCAGAAAACAATTAAGGTCTAATTATCAAAATCACAAACATCAGAATATTATCCGTATTAAGAAACACAAATAAACATGGCATTGTTTGAATACATAGTTCAGGTTAGAAGGGGTTCTGTTCATTTACACATTCTGTTTTAAACGTAGCTTGTGTGACACGGCTGTTATTTTTTTTAAAATTACAGTAGACTTGTTGATCTTTGAGTTCATGAAAAGACTAAATCATCACAAATGTATTCTGTACTCACACAATCCCTGATCCACATTTGTCACAGATTGATAACTTGTCTGCATTTCCCACTGTTGAACCGATTTTTGTGGCGGGTGGTTTCACACTCCTAAAGCCAGAAGGCTTCTCAGGATCTGTGCAAAAGGAAACGCGTTGTCATGTTTGTTAAATCACTTACCTATTGCCATTCAATATTTAGAAAAAAATAGTAAATATGGAAAAGCTTTTTGTACCAAACAGTGACAAAACATTGTGCTGGCAGTATTTGAAGTGTAAAAAATCAATGACAATTTACACACTACTGGAAAACAAGGTTAAATCTGCATTTTTGTCAACATTGGCATACATTTATGCATTTGATTACACAACTCAACCGAATCTGCAAAGCATGTGACAACACAAAATTATCAGATTTCAACCTCGTGCATTAATCAAAGGTAGGTAAATCAGCACCTGATTCCAGAATCTCCTGCAGCACTTTGAACGATGCAGACTGTCGAGGCGGCTCATCGGAATCTTGGTTTTCCTGCAGCATTTTGTAGACCTCAGAGTCTGCTACAACTGGTGGTCGAACACCTGAATGATCTGTGCTTTAATACAAATTGAACACACTTTAATCAAACATTGTTTGACACAATACAAAAACACTGCTATGCTTAAACACACTGATGGGGATATGAGAATTGGCTACATTTCCGTGAGCGACAGCTGAAGTTGTCTTGTTACAACAAAGGACACATTTGACAACATAAAGTTAATTCTGATATTATAATTTGAAAATACGGACTGGTCTTTAGATCAATCAATCAGACCGTTAAACAACAGATTTGTTTCGGATCGAATGTTGGATAACAATTAAAATTTCTGAGGAAAATAATGGATTGAGAATTAAGCTGCCTGTTTAAAAGCAGCCTTCGATAGAATGGTAATTGACTAAATGTGTCGCAATGATGTAATTATAATCAGCTGGGAGGGATTCTTACGTGGTGCTGGGCTCGTTAACAGCAGAAATGTGGGTTTTGACATCATCGACGGCCGTGTTGAAGTCCTTAATGTTCGCTGAGGAGTATAGGCCGGCGGGGTTGTTGTACTGATTTGTGACCACCTTAGGGCTAGAGCCAGCGAATGGTAGAGCACTCCTGTTGTGGGCAGAACCAATGTGTTTCACCTCCTGGAAGACAAGTGAACCAGAAATACGCAGAGTATGAGCCCCAAATAACATCTGTTATTATCAAACTATTCCAATGCTTTTTCTCACACACATGTCTTCGTAGAACCCATAGGACTAACAACTAATTTGTGGATATTGGTGGTACACTAACATGGTATTTTTGAATCCCCATTCTTATATGGCAAGGCAAGTTTATATATATAGCACACTTCATACACAATGGCAATTCAAGGTGCTTTACATAAACAGGAAAACATAAAAAAATGTTATATCCAGTAAAAGGCATGCCAATTAACAGACATGCAAACACCGCATTACTGTATTACTGCCAGTGAACTTTCCAGTTTGTTAAAACTCACAATACATTCAAATATAGTTCACGCACATTGTCATAAAGATCTAACCATTAAAAAGCGTGCAGACAGGCTGTGGCTGTACACAAATGCATTCAACATGGACATTGTGGTTGAACTCTATTGCATCATCCACTGCTTACACAACCAAGCAAACTTGAGGTGGGTTTCCTAAAAGCTTTGTTGCACTGTTGTCGCTTTGGTGAATATCGCTCATTCACTAACACAAGCAGTTCAACTCACATCAGCAAGAAATTAAGTGCCACATTAGCGTCTACGCTGTCTGGATAGACAGGCCATGTAATTTCCTTTAATTAATTACAGCCACAAAAATGACCAAGTGAAAAAGCACCTAAAATACTTTGTGTGTACACAAAACCAAACATATGCTGGTGTTTTCATGGATACTGTGAACAAAATGCACTAGCTTTGCAACAAATCACGCCCAACATTAAATCACACTTTGGCCTTAAGTTTTCCATGTAGTAGACAGGAACGGAGAGTTGCGTCAGAGCTTGGCTGATAAAACTACGGTTTCCTAGGATATCTCCTGTTGGAAAGTAAACAATTACTTCATCATTGGCAGTATCAAAACCAAAACCATTGTTTGTGTAATGGGGCTGTGAACAGTTGCAGATAGTGAACCATTTCCTGAGTGAGGATTAACCTAGTGAACCAACAATGAACGAGAGGAACATACCTCCCAGTCATTCTAATAATACCCCATTAAGTTTTGATTAAATTGGTTTGAGTGACTAAAGATAACAGACACACCTTTGGATCAGTTGCAAGATTCATCTTGTAAGGGTTGGTCTTTCCTTCCTCAGAAGACAGCGGTGACCACATTTTAGTTTCTGATCTAAAAGACAGTCAAACACTATATTCAGAATTGCAGTAAACAATATTCAGGGTAAAACTGCATTTAGAAAGTCCCAAAAATCCACCTGTAGATGGTTCTAGACTATCTACAGACATCAGTATTATTTCCCCTAATTATCTGCCAACCTTAACTTTTATTCTAAGCCTAAACCACAACTGCTAAGAGTTGCATATCAATATATATATATTATACCACTTTGTTAAAAGCCCTAATATCCATCAGTAGTTGCTCTCCAAATACAGTATAACCACATTATGATATACAGTATGATGAACAAAAATAAAGGCCACAGTGCCAATGTTTTGATGAAAACCAAACATATGGGCCTTGAGAAATGTAACTAGCCTACATTAATATATAAAGTTATAGGCTTAATCTCAGTCTTTGAAACCAACCCAAAATGTTAAGTATATATTATGTAAAGATGTCAGATAAGACTTCAATTAAAATAGATTTTTAACTAGCTAGCATAGCATGTTGACTATGTGCAAAGTCTAGAAGAATCACTATCATACCTCAGTTTTTACAATTTTCAATAGCACTTTTTCACTTGACATTATCACTTTTCCAAAAAAAAGGGGCCTAAAATTGCAACTTCACAAATGAATGGCTTTCTAACATTCATTTAGAAATAAATGCCCCTTTAAGGAAAGCTGTGCATAAAACAAGTTAGCACATTAACATTTTACATCAGACATGAAAAAAATAATTCCAAAGTATTCAGAAAAATCCAAAGTATTCTGCTAAGTTTAACTCAACTCAAAGTAAAACAAATCCCATATATTTCTAATTAAAAATTGAAATTTCAGTTTAGTTCCAGAATTGACCATAAGTTCTCCCTACCCTGCTAACCAGTATCCCTGAACCACATCATTACTGAATTAGTTAATGTGACATATTAATATTTATCATATTCAATTCCAAGGAACACTGTAACATGACTGTGCAATTCCTTACCTGTCAACTGAGAGCACCATTTCTTCTATGCAGCCCTTGATTTTGTTTTGTGCCTCCAAGTGAGTCATACCCTCAGTAGCCTCTCCATCTATAGCCAGAATCTGATCTCCAATGGAAAGATTGGCTTGGGCAGCCTTACTGCCAGGAGTGACCTGAAAAGTCCAATAAATGATCAATAAACTGGACTAAACCTTCTGCTAATAGGTCATAACTTATGTTTTTGGTTGGCTAATAATAGAATGTTACAGTTTGAATACCTGCACCTACTAGATTTAGCTTTCAAAGCTAATGGTAGCTTAGCATTTCTTTTATAACACACACCTTACTATAGCATGTGTAATTAAAGATTGGGATGCCCATAATAGCCATTCATTTTGTTACACCTGTAAAACTTCATGTAAATCCAAATGACTGCCCCTAACCGTTTCAGACCTAAATTATGTTAAGTTTCTGAAAAAATATAGAAATACAATTTACCAATTCATAAGACATCCAAAAAGAAGACCAAATAAAAAAAACATAAATAAAGTTTTTAACACTCATTTTTTTTGTCAATTTCATTGGATGTCAAGTCGAAACACTTAAAACAAGACACCAACATCAAATAAAGCAAAAACATAAAATTGTTGGTCTAGCTATACTTTGTTTGTTCTATTTTTCCTTATATAATGTACATTCATTATAACAAACTAAACAGCTTGGGAATCAAATCAACACAAATCCCGACATGCATAAACATACTGCCACTTCCTTATCTGACAAGTGTCCATTCTCGTGGACTGTAGGTTTCAAATGAGGTGAAATGCTCCAGAAGCAATAAACATTGGGCTGACGTGATGTCTATTGTAATGGACGTTAATACAGTCAGTGCTTCCTCACGGTTTACCCCAGAGACATGCGGGTTGTGGGCTAAACACTACTGCCAGGTGAGGCCAAATGTTATGTTAGGAAAACAAGGACGTTTTAGTGCCCCGCCTATGAAAATATTGGGAAACAGCCTTAAGCGATGTGAAATGCATTCTTGCTTATCCACCTTATGTAATTACTCTAAAATACTGCATAAAACAATGAAGAATGTTTTGAAAATATAAGTAACCATGATTTCCATGTGAACAAATTATTTATAAATTGAAATGTGCCGACTTGGATAGATATTACCCAAACAATGGAAGAAGATCAAACGTAGGCCACTCGTGTGCACAAGCGGCTTTCTAGATAAAAGGCTGTTTAATCTTATATTTTTACTTCATGTCCTCCTTCTGCCATGACAGAAATAACTTTGCCGAGACCTCAAAACAAAAGGCATTCTATATTGGTTAACTGCATTTGCATCACGCTCCCTTCGCGCTTTGTAGAACGTACGGTAAAGTTCCGCTACCGGACAATGTCGGCCAGACGCGGGTGCACGGAAACAATAGAATACAACAGATCTTACCCGCGAGATGGTCAAGGGTTGATCAAAATCCTTTCCACCAACCAGACGGAATCCCCAAGGCCCAGGACCTTGCACGACAACTCGCAGAGGCATAACCAAAGTTACTTTCAAACAAAGGTAAAAAAAAAACTGTTACACACTATACAGCCAGGTTACGTCCTGCCACATATGACACGTGTGATCAAAGTGAAGAAGCTTCAATGAGGCTACTTTGTAGCGAGAAGAGGCGGTACCTGTAGCAAAACTGGACGAATAAGTGTTTGAAGTTTCCACGCTGATAAGAGCGATTTTAGATGTTGGTTCAAGGATGGACCATTACGTCACCACGTTATGTGAAAGCTAGGCTACCATGTATGGTAGAGGCAAATCCCAGGATGTGGAATGTGCCGCTCCCAAACCTTGAATTCCTGCCGTGGCTCCATAAAGAGGAGACAGTCTGGAACATGTTCTGGGGTGTAGACTACTATCGGTTCTCACATTGTTGAAGATTTACATCATTAGATAAGTACGATTTGGGAGACAAGATAATCAATTAATTACAGAGCAACTATTATGTACTGTGATCGTTTATATAATCAACAGCCCAATTTGGTACAAAAAAAACATTGTAATTAGATCATAGCAATTTTAGTACAGTGAACTCATTGTCATGTTCAAGAAATCAATTTGAAATGATTCGAGCTATGTGACATGGTGCATTATCCTGCTGGAAGTAGCCATCAGAGGATGGGTACATGGTGGCCATAAAGGGATGGACATGGTCAGAAACAATGCTCAGGTAGGCCGTGGCATTTATACGATGCCCAAATTGGCACTAAGGGGCCTAAAGTGTGCCAAGAAAACATCCCCCAGACCATTACACCACCACCACCTGCCTGCACAGTGGTAACAAGGCATGATGGATCCATGTTCTCATTCTGTTTACGCCAAATTCTGACTCTACCATCTGAATGACTCAACAGAAATCGAGACTCATCAGACCAGGCAACATTTTTCCAGTCTTTAACTGTCCAATTCTGGTGAGCTCTTACAAATTGTAGCCTCTTTTTCCTATTTGTAGTGGAGATGAGTGGTACCCGGGGGGGTCTTCTGCTGTTGTAGCCCATCTGCCTCAAAGTTCTGCATGTTGTGGCTTCACAAATGCTTTGCTGCATACCTTGGTTGTAACGAGTGGTTATTTCAGTCAAAGTTGCTCTTCTATCAGTTTGAAGCAGTCGGCCCATTCTCCTCTGACCTCTAGCATCAACAAGGCATTTTCGCCCACAGAACTGCCACGTATTGGATGTTTTTCCCTTTTCACACCATTCTTTGTAACCCCTAGAAATGGTTTGCGTGAAAATCCCAGTAACTGAGCATATTGTGAAATACTTAGACCGGCCCGTCTGGCACCAACAACCATGCCACGCTCAAGATTGCTTAGATCACCTTTCTTTCCCATTCTGACATTCAGTTTGGAGTTCAGGAGATTGTCTTGACCAGGACCACACCCCTAAATGCATTGAAGCAACTGCCATGTGATTGGTTGAGTAGATAATTGCATTAATGAGAAATCGAACGGGTGTTCCTAATAATCCTTTAGGTGAGTGTATTTTCTAAACCAAGTGTCCTGTCCCACATCCATCACTGATTATAATATAGCTGTAACTCAGGACATCTCTGCAGTTTACCTGAGTCAGTTTTTCACTGTCTTGCCCAGTAGGGTTGGTTGTGAGAAAACAGACAAACTTTAAACTAGCTTGATCAAGTTGTATATAACCTTTACAGGACATTAAGGCACATTACATTTCAGGATGTTTTATAGAGTTTATTAAATATTGCATAAATGGAAATCACAGCAGTAAATAGTGTTGTCTTCATTTTATTATTGACATTTGTAACAGCACCGCAAAGAAGCAAACAAAGTAAAGAACACATACTTAAGATTGTTAACAATTTATTTGAAGCAACGTCACACTTCATTCTAGATAATGGTACATTAGCCATCGGGTTATTAGTACATACCTTCTTCCAACACAAAGACTAAACATTGTTGGTGTCATCCTTAAAAATGACATATGGATATTTCTCCATTTCAGTAAAAGCAAATTAAAATGAGGCACAATTTGCATATGACATAAGGCATCATTCCCCTCACAAAATGGCAACCTAATGTTACTTCATATGCATGAAACGGTCTGTGCTCAATAACTCTTCACTCTGTGCTTTGTCAAAAAAAGTCCTTCAGGTAAATAAACTGGAACAACTTATAGAGCTTCATGTGACTTTTCCCATCACTTGCATTCCATAATTCTATATTATACATATTTACAATTGTGCCAAGCTGTGTAACGGTTTACATGTTATTTCAAGCAGAAAACACTTATCCTTTCAAAATAATGGGTGTATACAGTACTCCACAATCATACATTCATACATCCTGCGGTAGGATGTTTCATGGAGCACATTATCACATCAACATTCTACACTAACTTTTGAGGCTATGATATGCTACCAAAAGTGATTGCTTTTTGCCAACATTTATCAGAGTCCATTTGACATGGAACAGACCATTCCTTATTAAGGTGGTCCTGGACTTTACTCTGTAAACTTGGTTTTGAATTTGGATGTAATTTTCTCGGTGTTGGAGAAGGGTAACATTAGCTACAGTATAGCCTAAGTGCTAGCGTTAGGTAAACCACAGATTGAAATAGAACACATTGTATTCTACCATATCCGTATTGGGTTTATCTCATTCCCAGACACTTCCGTGCGGTGCACAATAGCCTGTGGACATAGTTACTATGCAGTTAATTGCTCACAGCTGAGTCAAAATAAAAACACAGATTATCCTTCAGAAACAAAAAGAATGGCAGCTAATTACAGCAGACCCGGGAAAGAAACACTGCTTTACAATAATGGCCATATTTTACACTCTAAAAACAAAAAGGTTTTTCAAGTATTCCTCACTTCAAAGTAAAAAAGTGTATTCTGAATAACTACTTTTGATTGTTCCTCAAAGTACCATTTAAATACATTTGAAGGTTCTTAGCACTCAAATCGACCAAAAGATGCTCTTCAAAATGTTTTTTGATTGCTGACTATCCCAAACGTTTAATGTGAACAACCCCTACAGAATCCTAAATAAACCTTTTCTTTTATAGAGAGTAGAACAGCTCCTCTATGCTTTTGTAGTGCTGCAAAATACTTAGATAGAGTCATCGTAACAATGTAGAAACAAACTCAGCAAATTAAAACAATTGTCATGCTAGATTGTATCCTCTACTCAATGTTGGCTGCTCGCTGTAAAACAAGCTAAAGTTGGCTGTTGTATAGACTCAATGACATATACTGGAACAGTTTGACAGAATTTAGCTTCCTATTCCAAACACAACCGTCAGGTGAATAAACAGGCTGAACTTTACATTATGGATGAATATAAACAGGGAGGTTCAAATCCTGAATTTTGATTGGCTGAAAGCTGTAGTATAAAAACATGACTAATAATTTCTTCATACTGTTCAAAATAAATAACAATTTTATAACAGCAAAAATGCACCTCATGAATTTGTGGTATAGTGCCAGTATACCACAGCTGTGTCCAGGCACTCATGGTTGCGTTGTGTCTAACAACAGCTTTCAGCCATGGTATTTTGGCCAGACACCACACCCTCTTGTGTATCTGGTCAATGCTAAACAACACTGCACCATTTTACCCTTGTCAAGTGGAGAAACACAAAGAAGTAATATATAGTCAACATCTTTAGCAACCCCTTTACTTAATAGATTTAGTGAAGGTGAAAGAATAAACTTCACGTTGTTAGTCTGATATACACTTCAAAATATATATTTTTTGCTGTAGAAACTTACTCAAACTCTACTGCTGCCTAAATGAACTCAGATAATCCTTGTGAACGGCAGGATTCTACTAAGAACAGCTGAGTCATAAGGAAAATATTTGTTAAAGTAAGCAACCCCCTAATCTACCTGGTTCTCAGGATATATTCAATTCTCACTTTCATCATGGTTTTCTTGTAAATTGTCCCTTTCCACATGAATTCCATTAACAGAATATCAGAATTCAAACCAATTGAAGAAGTTGTGAAGTTTGAAGATGATAAATGCTTTTCCTGTAGTACCTAAGCTTCAAAATGATGATGGTAACGATACAGTATTGTGCTCGATATATTTAGCTACCTTGCGTGAAATGGTACATTCACTGACCCTACAAATGTAGCCTGTTTTATATCCCAAAAGACCTCTGTTTCCAACAACACTAAGGTATGTAAAATGTAAACCTTTAAATGATCTCAAATTCAAATAACTGAAAGTGAACTTTTGTGAGAAAAAATGAATTTGTTAAACAACAAATCACCTAAGTCTAAAAATACAGTAAAAGGCAAAGTGTCCAGAAATGAACACAGGGCTGAACGATAGGTGCTTTACAAGATCAACATAGCACGCCTGTCCTGTGGTTTCCTTGGAGACAACTTTAAATTTAATGGGACAATATATGTAGAGCTTGCTGTACATGATGACAGATGAGAGAATAGACCCTTGTATTGTATCATGCTCACTCACGTGTTCACTAAACACCTTTGCTCACAAACTCAATCACTCACATGATCTTCATGAGATACCTATGTAACGCAGGCAGTTGTCCTTATTGCATTCCTCACATCAAATGACAGAATGTTTAGCTAACATTAGCTACTGTGTTTGAGCATTTTCAGATTTCTATCATGCACATGAGTGTGCTAAAATTATAGTACAAACCTTACAAAACCAGAGGCAATACTACAATGGCAATGGAAGCTTTTGGACTACATTGAGGTATGAATGTTCAGCTATTTTAAGAAAACTACAAGCTACATAGTCACAATTGTTTATATAGTTTACAGTGAGTTCTGAACAAACAAACCTATTAAGCCATTCTATAATGATTCACAACATAGCAGGAATATAAATGTGTTTGCAGAAAGTTAGCTGTCAGGCCAATTATTATTTTCTTTTTTCCTCACATTGAAATAAAGGATTGGTCTTTTGAACACTGTCCAAGTATACACCACATACTGTACACCGCATCATATGCAATCTGATACCTTCATGGTCTGTCCAACCAGACAGTAGTGAAAAACATTAGTCCTCTAGATGACTTCAACAAGTCATGTCAAACCTAAAATAAATCGGTCAATGTTGATTAAAAATACTTGGCCCGAAAAAGGCCCTGAAAGAGAACTACCGGTACATAACAGTTCTTACTTCTCTAATGCTAGAACTCATTTCAGCCCTTCCTTTCCATCTCAGGGGTTAGAAGATCCACTCTTTTGTTCCATGAATTGGTCTACTCTGCTGCTGACTCCCCTATAAATAGACGTGTGTTTTAAACCAGATAAGAATGGGCAGATCGCAAAATCCCACATACTATACAAGAATAGTATGTACTGTAATGGGTATGTGCTGACATTTTGGAGTAAGTTTGTATTTTTTGTGTGTGTGTGGGGGGTCTTCGCCTCATACACATTTACATACCGCAGACCAACCTGACCACTTACACCAGTCCACTGTATTCACTGGGCTAAGTGACTATCCTAACTTTAAACAGTCAATTGCAATAGTAATGATTTCCCAACACTTGACAGGCAACCAAGGGTTAGAGCTAGGTTCTCCCCAGAATACAATCATTCTTTTTGGACAGGTTACAATTTGACCTCTTTAACGTAATTTCCTGGAAATGTGCCAAACTGTTTTGTCCTCTTCGAAGTACCTGCAAGTGAAAAAAATAAACAAGAAAATGCATTGTTTTTTCCAATCAACTTTGCCTACTAATAAATACAAAATACATATATTTTATGAATGAACCGAAGTGAGAACTTCAGTGACATTTCAGTGGTGATACTGTATACAGTATGTGATATTGTGATGAGTGTATCTACGGGGAACCCAAGCACATACCAACAAACCAGCCGTCGTCACACTTCTCCATGACGCTGACAAGGTCTCCCTCCTGCAGCTCCAGCTCGTCCTCATTTTGTGGCACATAACTGTACAATGCCTGGAAACTGTACAACAACACAACGTCACAAATACAACCCCCCAAAAATGACTGGAGAGACAGTATAATTTATATTTTTTTCTCCAAAACTCAGACTAGATATGTAGACGAACGTCCAACGCCCATACTCACATTCCACAGCTGAGACGTGTCGGCTCTGGACTGCTGCTGTGGGACTGGGGTTGCTGGGAAATTATGAGAGATGGTTTACTGGGGTGAAGAGGAGGCAGGAGTCTGTGCAGGACAGAGTCATGGGGTTTTGGGGACAGGGTGCTGCAGTACCTCACCGAGGTTTCTGCTATATTCATGATCTCATTACACACCGCCTCCTAGTGACAGCGTTCAGGTCAGATGTCAGAGAGAGCATTACCAAAATACCCAGAGAGGTCCCAGCCAGTCGAGAAGGACAGGAGACATGTAGGTGTTGGGTAGAGGGGTGGGCAGGGAGTTAACAGGGTGTACAGGAAGTAGGAAGGTTGGAGGTCCAGTGAGTAGCAAGGCAGAAAAGGGAGAGGGGTCCGTTAGAAACCAGGAAACAGCAGAAGAGACAGTGGAGTCCGGCCAAAGGAGTAAGCATGGAAAAGACATTAAAGTGAGAGGCATGTAAAATGTACACAGTCACAATGGAACATTAGTTGGCAACTGACACTACTGATAACAACTGGGCACTACTGATAACAACTGGGCACTACTGATAACAACTGACACTACTGATAACAACTGGGCACTACTGATAACAACTGGGCACGCACAATCAGTAGCAAGAATGTGAAAAAAGGTCATGCAAAAACACTGTGGCATTAATCCTGTTGACTTTGCAGAAACTCAACGAAGCCTGAGGAGCGATGCGGTTCAGGATACACAATGAGTTAAGTGATGATGTTAAGTTCATTGACACATTGGGCGGTGATGTGTGACGTGTTAAAGGCAGCAATCATCAGAGATCATGAAACATAAATCCACACCACATACAGAGTCTCGAATCCAGAAGTAGTATAGTTCACCATGACACAGAAATCAGCACCTTACCGCAAATGAGTTCGCATTCATGTTGTTGTCCTGGATATCAAACAACATGACTGGGCTCCTGGATGATCTCCCATGGTAGTCACTCTCATTCTTCACCAGCTGGAAGAGGAACAAAACATTAGAGTCTGTTGGATTGCAAAAAGGAGTTCATGACTGGAAGACGCACTTCGTTTCCAACAGTGTGCTGTAAACAATAGACACACAGCCCTTACCCAGACATCCTAATCCTGGATGGAACTGAGTTTGAGCATGTCAACACCTACACATATCTTGGTGTTTTCCTTGACTGTGTGCTGTCTTTTGATACTCACATCACCGACCTCCAGTATAAGTTAAACCAAGAATATGTTTCTTGTTCTGAAATAAGGCACACTTTACATACGCTACCAAATATACAATTGTAAATATGACCATGCTGCCATTCCGTGACAATGTAATCTTTATACTTGACACTGATATGATCCTCAGTGCCAGAGTTTGCTGTATTGGTCTAAACTCTAAAACCCTGGACCATGTGCCCCCTGGTGATTTGAGTCCGAGCTTAGCAAACCGTCTGCTTGTTACTCTCTGTCTCCCCCTACCTGTCTCCCTAGAATATGCTTCCTAATGTCATGTCAATAAAATAATAACCACCCAAAACAAAATGTCTTAAAAAAAAGTTAGGTTGAATTTCAACTCTACCATTCACTTTGTACACTCTGGTTAACTTACTCTGCCATTAAACACGATGCCAAACTAATTGCTACCAAATTATTTATGAGTCACTTTTAGGTAAATGCCCTCTACCGTAGCTCACTTCTTAACATGTGCTACTCTAAAAGTAACCTGCATTCCAGGAGATGTTCTGTCACCCTGGTAGCTTCTAAAGCCCGTAGTTATTTTGGTCAACACTCATTTCAGTTTGCTGTTGCCAATGCCTGAAATGAGCAGCTAAAGTACCTTAAGTTTGACACTAATCTCACTGTAATCCTTTTAAATAAATTATTTGAAAAAAATGTATATGAAATAGCTGCTATCTGATAACTGTACCTGGCAAAAGCCCTTTTTCTATCCGTATTTGTGTCAAACTTTAATTTCATTTATTTGTTTATTTTAGTTTTTTTGTCTTGCTTTTGAATGCCTTTTGGCCAAGTTGTCCTAAAAATAGTTTCTCTAGGGAACTGGTTAAACTACTGTTAATAATAAAATAAAAAGTTAAAATCATGCACAAATGGTTTTCATTCCAATAAATAAACTGTTTGCACAATTATTAGGCAAGTTGTATATATTGTTGAACAAATACAGTGCTCTCAGTCAATGCAAAATGTAATTAATCCTCAAACCTGAATAGTCAGGAAAGTAAAAGTGAGGTCTTGGTTTTCTCTGGAGAATATCTATGTGTGCACAATTGTTGGGCAACCACCGGTATTAGTGTGCAGAATAATTATGCAACTAAATCATAAACAAAGTTTCCCCATCTCACTTAAATTAGTTAAGTGAGACTAATAAACAAACAACTCAAAATTGACAAATAAACATTTCTGACATTTGAAAATAAATCAGTGACCAATATAGCCACCCTTCTTTTCAATAACAGTCATAATCCTTCCATTCATGGAGTCTGTCAGTTTCTTGATCTGTTGATGTTCAACTTTTTGTGCAGCAGCAACCACAGCCTCCCAGACACTGTTCAGAGAGGTGTACAATTTTGCCTTCATCCTAAATTGACAATTTAAGAAGGGACCACAAGTTTTCAATATAGTTTAGGTCAGGTGAGGAAGGGGGCCATGTCATTATTCTGTCATCTTTAAGGCCTTTACTGGCTAGCCCTGCAGTGGATTACTTCAATGCATGCAATGGAGCAGTGTCCTGCACAAAAAATATGGTCTTCTTGAAAGATGCAGTCTATTTCCTGTTCCACTGCTTGAAGTGTCTTCTAAAAACTGGCAGTAGGTTAGGGAGTTGAGTTTGAGTCCATCTTCAACTCAAAATGGACCAACTCGCTCATCTTTATTAATACCAGCCCATACCAGTACCCGACCTCCACCTTGCTGGCGTCTGAGTCGAAGTGGAGCTCTGTGCCCGTTACTGATCCAGCCACGGACCCATCCATCTGGTCTGTCAAGAGTCACTTTCACCTCATCAGTCCATAAAACCTTTGAAAAATCTGTCTTCAGTTATTTCTTGGCCCAGTCTTGATGTTTCAACTAATGTGTCTTGTTCAGTGGTGGTTGGGTTTCAGCCTTCCTTACCTTGGCCATGTCTCTGAGCACTGAACACCTTGTACTTCTGGACATTCCAGGTAGATTGCAGTTCTGGAATATGACAGCACTGGAGGATAATCGGTTGCTGGTAGCTTCATGTTTGAGTCTTCTCAGATTGTTGGCAGTTAATTTGTGTCTTTAATCTCAACACGTTTCTTGCAAACCTGTTGATTATTTGCAACAAAACGTTTGATGGTTCTGTGATCACGCACCAATATCTTAGCAATTTCAAGAGTGCTGCGTCCCTCTGAAAAGCATTACAATTTTGTACTTTTTTGGCCCGTTTTGCCAGGAAAAGAGGAAAAGAAGCTGCCTAATAATTATGCAGACCTAAATATTAGGTGTTGATTTCTTTAGACCACACCCTCCCTCAGTACACAATAGACTTGCCTAATAATTGTGCACACAGTGTATCTGTTAGAAAACGATTTAACACTAAAAAAATGCATGTTAGTAGTGCACAGAAGAAAATCATGCAGACCAAAATATCACACAGGAGTTTCATGAGCTCTGCTTGAGAGGAAGGGCAAATGTAAGCAAACGTTACAGATAGTAATCATTCAATATCTATTCCACAAATGTCTATCTAGATGCAGGAATTACGAAAACACGCTATTATCGTGTGTCATGGCGGTCAATCCAGCCATGGTGAGCACAGAGACGCAACACTGCACACCATGCAGTAAACCAGGTACCTCCGCTGGGCTGTTTCGCCAGCTGCCCAGGGCTTCTCGGCCACTTCCCGTGTCAACCTCATTCCCTGCCCTGTTCGTCAACTCCCTCTCCAGGACACTCAAGGGACTGGCCCCTGTCAGCCAGCTCTCCAAGCCCGCACCTCCACAGGGACTCATGCTCCGCGACAGACGAGGAGAGGGAGGCGAAAGCAGGAAGTCCTCCCCTTGGGGCGGGGTGAAGGTGAGGTAAGGGGTGGCCGAGCCGGGGCGGGGCGGGTAGGGCGGAGGCAGCGGAGAGGCAGAGGGCGAGGCCCCGGGAGAGACTGCATACTGGTTGTTGTAGACATGGGGCAAGGGGCTGGCGGACATGGATGGGGGCAGGTACTCGCCCCAGCGGTAAGCCGCTGTTGGGCGTGGGGGGAGGGGAGGTGTGGGGGCTGTCGGGGGGCTGGCCCCACCGACGGTCAGGGAGATCCACTCCGAGGAGATGGCATGGACCTCCGGCGAGACGGAGCGACGAGGGGAGTGAGGGAGGGGCATGGGGGAGGTGGTGAGGCGGTTGTTACGGATACGGTTCAGCTTAATGACCCAATGACCAACCAGAGAAAGAATAGGATGAGGGAAAGAGATGGAAAGATGTAACATTACAAAAACAGGTATGAACAAATCACAAATAATAAAGATCAAATGCTAATGATGGCCCAAAGGAGACAGTCAGCGAGTATTTATGTACAAACTGAGGCATCACAAGACTGTGAGGAGTTCATGTGTCTCTGTGGCATTCTGTCATTACCTGAGGTGAAGCGTTTAGGCTGCGTTGAGGTGAATGACCAACAGGCGTGTCTGGGTAATCTAGTCCATTCTTGACACGGGGCCGTTTGTGCACCTCAATGTAGGTGACTGGGAAGATACCTTGGCGATTGGTGCCCGAGACTTTTCCCTCGTACCAGTTTTCATCGACACGTCGGATCAGCGTGATCCTCTCTCCCTGTATGTACAACAGTATCACATTGAGTTTAGGATTGTACATTTAGAAGCATACAGTAACAAACACAAATTATACACTGTTAACATACACAACATTGTGAAATATATTGAAAATCCCTGTATCATAACACTACAAAGTTACTATTTCGTAACACTGATTGTGATCTGGGGAAAGACATTTTAGAGCTTCTCAATGACCTTTACAATCTTTTGGTCCTTCTTACCTTTCTAAAGGACATCTCCACCACAGTGTCCCCTGTGAAGTTGAAGCGGGCTACAGCCTCTCCATACTCTAGCACCTGCACTGGGGCACTCTTCTTAGGCTGGGCTTTCTCTGTGGGGGGAAGGAGCTGAAAAAATATACATAAAAAGCATGAAACTCAGTAAATCAATCAATGATATTTTAAGTAAACAGTGTAATCCTTAGGAGGGTATCAGTACAGCCTGGTTTCAAAATTGTTTCTCTAACCGTGTACAATATGTAAAATCTAAGGACCTGTTGTTCACAAACCCTCCTACACATTGTCTTAGGTTGGGACTTGCTGGCTTTTAGATGAAAAATGGTCTCAAAAATCTATTGGAACACATATAGCAGTTATTTTAGGGATACCTCAGGTTCAGTCAGAGTTATATTAACAATGTTACACTTGCTGATGGTATCTCACTCGTCAACATTTATGCTAACAACACTATCTTGTAGTACGCAACTGGCCCCTAACTGAACCCTGTGCTGTTCACCCAATATCTTAGATTTATAAACAGCCAAAATGCCTACATCTGACCTCTATTTAATCCTTAATACAAAATACCGGTAAACAACATTTATGGTCTTTTATTGAAACCTACTGCAAACTGCTATTTATCAATCTGCCATTCAGATTCACTACATTTGAAAACAGTTTCTTCTTGCTGAACAGGGCCACTGTAACGCCACTAAACTGACTGGTGTCAGGTCTATTAGGCACATCTTTCTGTATAGGTGTCAGAGTTACAATTCCAAATTTGTACCTCAACATAACTTCGTGGGAAGATGCCAACCCTGCCGTGATGCTCCCCTTCAAACCAGTTATTATCCACTTGGCGAATGATGTAAACAATGTCTCCCTTTTGAAATGGCAATTCTCTACAAAACCATGGAAATCACATATGTAGGTTAATGTCAAAGGCATTAGATAAATGACAAAGCAAAGCAGAATTAGCAAACATCATACTTATGGTACATAAGCATACATGTTAAAGTCACATGATTACTACAAGTTGCCAAGGGTGATATTTAGCTGCAGCTCCAAACAATAGTTAAACTAATAGTGTGTTTATTTAAACACTTTTTACTCACTTTAGAGTCTCCGCTCTGAAGTCAAATCGAGCCAGGGCTGGAGTTCTCTTTGAAAACAAAAAGCAAGAACTGTTTAATGTTTTGAGCATAATGCATTTTAAATTAACAGTACCTTTATTTGCTTTCAATGTAACACAACATAAGCACATCCCAAGTATTGACTTGTACCAGTTACATTCAATGGAAATTAGTTCTAATGCTCCAATGATTTAAATGCTACATTTAGCCTTTGTGCTCTTCTGGCTGTACTTGTGTCCCTGATCTGAATATTCTAGCAATGACAGGAATGAAAGGAGCCTTGAGTCTAGTTTCGGTCTGGTCCTGAATACTGAGCTCCTGTTGGCTGCAGTGAAATACACCGCGTTCCAAATTATTATGCAAATTGGAATTAAGTGTCATAAACACTAAAAACAAAATTTTTCAATCAAACTCATGAATGGTATTGTGTCTCTGAGCTCTATACATCACTGAAATCAATCTCAGACACCTGTGATAATTAGTTTACCAGGTGATCCCAATTAAAGGATAACTACTTAAGAAGGATGTTCCACATTATTAAGCAGGCCACAGGTTTCAAGCTATATGGGAAAGAAAAATGATCTCTCTGCTATGGAAAAGTGTGAAATAGTGCAATGCCTTGGACAAGGTATGAAAACACAAGATATTTCATGAAATATTAAGTGTGATCATCGTACTTCGGAGAGATTTTTGGCTGATTCAGAGCACAGACAGGTTTGTGCAGATAACGGCATAATGAGGAAGGTTACTGCCAGACAAATTCATTGGATTAAGAGAGCAGCTGCTAAAATGCCATTACAAATCAGCAAACAGGTATTTGAAGCTGCTGGTCCATCTGGAGTCTCGCAAACCTCAAGGTGTAGGATCCTCCAGAGGCTTGCGGTTGTGCATAAACCTACTATTCGGCCACCCCTAACCAATGCTCACAAGCAGAAACGGTTGCAATAGGCCAAGAAATACATGAAGACTAATTTTCAAGCAGTCTTGTTTACTGATGAGTGTCGTGCAACCCTGGATGGTCCAGATGGCTGGAGTAGTGGATGGTTGGTGGATGGCTACCATGTCCCAATAAGGCTGCGACAGCAGCAAAGAGGTGGCAGAGTCATGTTTTGGGCCTGAATCATGGGGAGAGAGTTGGTTGGCCTCTTTAAGTCCCGGAAGGTGTGAAAATGACCTCAGCAAAGTATATAGAGTTTCTGACTGACCACTTTCTTCCATGGTACAAAAAGAAGAACCGTGCCTTCTATAGCAAAATCATCTTTATGCATGACAATACACCATCTCATGCTGCAAAGAATACCTCTGTGTCATTGGCTGCTAAGGGCATAAAAGGAAAGAAATTCATGGTGTGGCCCCCATCCTCTCCTGACCTCAACCCTATTGAGAACATTATAAACATCCTCAAGCAAAAGATCTATGAGGGTGGGAGGCAGTTCACATCAAAACAGCAGCTCTGGGAGGCTATTCTGACATCCTGCAAAGAAATTCAAGCAGAAACTCTCCATAAACTCACAAGTTCAATGGATGCAAGAATTGTGAAGGTGATATCAAAGAAGGGTTTGTTAACATATAACTTGCCCTGTTAAGATGTGTTTGATTAAAATAGCTTTTGATTTCAGTAAATATGAACTCCTAATGCTGCAAAGTCAAGAAATTATCATCTTCAGTTCTTTACAACCTATAAAATGAAATTTGACATATACCCTAATGGTTGGTGACTTGGGATTTATACTGACTGTCATTTGTATCGACAATTTAGGAAGATCAGTGTAATATATAATTTGCATAATAATTTAGAATGTGTTGTAGATACACCATTACAATCGGCAGACAGAATATAACAGAAAATGTGTCTGCGAATACATTGTGAAACCAAGTTGTTATTCAGCTAGTTAATCAAAAGAGGGCATACTCATTGTAGATGTACAAAAACTAAAGCATACATATTGCAGATATGTTGAAAAGCTACATTACAGAACAAAACAACATTTGGCTACAATTTGACCCAAATTTCTGTTAAAGAAACCAAATTTACTTTATACATTAGCAATAGGAAATTTGAATAATTAGTTACAACCTCTATTGTTGTACTGGCATGGTTCGCTAAGCTGTGATGTTGTGCTATCAGATTGGGCTAACGTTTATTCTTGTTTTAGCATGTTGTGCTAACCTGTATTGTTGTGCTATCCTGTTATGTTAGCATGTTGTGCTAACCTGTATTGTTGTGCTATCCTGTAGTGTTAGCATGTTGTGCTAACCTGTACTGTTTTGCTACCCTGTTGTGTTAGCATGTGTGCTAACCTGTATTGTTGTGCTAGGAATTTTGGAATGCTGGGGCTACAACTACATTTTCATTTTTGAATATTTTTCTTGAAAATGAATCCAATGTATTATGATCAGGGCTGCTGACAGGAATCTGTGGGCCCGGGACAAACTCCACATTTTGGGCCCCCCGCTAAAAAAAATAACTGTGCAAAAACAATTTGGGGCCCCCCTCAGGACTGGGCCCTGGACAATATACCCGGTTGTCCCCCCCTGTCAGCTGCCCTGATTATAATTATTATTTTTGTTACATATCTACAATATTATTGTTACATAGCTACAATAGCTTTATTCATAGAGTTAATTTGCAAGGTGAAATAATAGTTTACATATATTTAATGATATTACAAATGTTCTAATACCAAGTAGCAGATGTAAAAAAAAATACCAGGAAGGGATTTCACATCCAGTTCAAGGAGAACATAATGCTTGTTTTAAGATACCATTACCCTGAACTGGATGTTTTCAAATTATTCCAGCCCGGCTGATTTGGCTAAATGCTCTATCACTGTAACATCTAAATGCTCTATCACTGCAACATCTGACACAAATGTAGAACATGTGCTTCAACCCTTTGAAGTCTGGTCGCAGCTGAGGAAACCATCTGTGAAAGCAGGAACCCCACTGAGACTCCTCCCCTGACCATAGAGAACAGTAAACACACTCGCGATCGCATGCACACACAAAAACACACACATGCATACAGAAATACACGCAGGCCTGGAACATGCTGACAAAGCTGTCAGTTTACACAATTAAACTGATGATACTGAACTGTACCTCTGAACCGGATTTCCTCTTGTCTGCGTCGTTGATATTGATGTTGAGCAGGTCCCCGAATCGTTCATTCGTGATGAACTGGTGGTGGGTGGGAACTATTCCCGTGTGTCGCCTCGATGCTGTATCCGCCTCCTCCTGCTCTCTCTTCAGCCGACGCTGCTCTTCTAAGATTTTCTGTCAGGGAAACATTATCTGCTAGTAAATGTTTTTGTTTTTTGCATGCACATTAATCCGGACCATAGACATGTTTACAATGGGAGGATGGAAATTATCTTTAAAGCTATTTTGTACATTCCCCTTTTTTGTATACAGTACATAGGTCTGGACTGTTTCTTCAGTAAATCCTTGCACTCTGACAGAGTTAGAACCACATTTAGTTATTTATTTTGTCTCAAAAGTGTAACCTATTATTTAGTGCTTGTTACTGGCTGTTTTTTTTTAAGAACCATATAAAAAAATCACTACTGTATAAAGGTCTTGAATCCTTCATGTTAAAAGGTTTTATTTTGGTAACGGTATTACAAGGACACTCGATTAAAGATTCCCCCAGCCTAATTAACCTTTAAAATCAGATAATATTCATTAATTACATATTGTAAAGCCTAACTTTGAGGGGCTTGATATACCCTAACATTGTTAACAAAAAAGAACAGTGCATCAGACAGTAACGTTTTTACACAGAAGGGGCTCTTCGGATCAAAGTAGTTCCTGAACGTTCTCTTGAGCAGAAAACCATTGGAGATTCCTTAATTTTAAGAGTGTTGTCAAGGACAAGAAAAAAAACATGGTAGAAACTCTAGTAAAATTATAAAAAAAACATTACCTCTTTGTCTCCATGGCGTCTCCTGACCATATCATCTTGTCCGTCACCAAGGTCTCCTTGGGTCAAAGCCTGGGACGAATCGTAATCTAATTAGAAAAATATATACATTATGTCCAGAATGAAATCCAGAAAAGGGTCCAACACTTTCAAGTAACATTATTCATCAATAGTCCAGCTCTGAATATAGATACAATAAAAAACAAAAGGCTCCAATAGCATTGCATTATCACAATTGTAATACGGTAGGTTTCAAAAACACATTTTTTACACATCAAGGGAACGTGTAACAGTACCATAACTAGACATGCGAAAATATACACCCACTGAAAAATGCAATACACAAAACAACATTTTCCAACATGCACAAAAACAATAAACACATTAACACACAATGAATCAGTCTTGGCATGTTGTTTATGGAAAAAAGAAAGAAAAAGATGGCTAAAGATAGTGGAAACAATACAGTACAAAACAATCATATAAGACATAATGTGAATATGATTAATGCACAGTGGAAATGCATACCACCCATCACCAATGACTAAGGGAATTACCAGGTTGTAATGGTTAGTGCCTCATCCCTTCACCCCTAACTCTTCTGAAACTACTCATCTGACTCCTCACTGGGTCTTTAGCAATACACATGCCGTCAAGCCAGCACCACTAAAAAACACCCACCCGTTAGGCAGAAAATCATGTATTATATCATACCGAATATATACAGGAAATCCCAGCCAATACCAGCTATACGGATAAAAGGAAAGCGCATAGTCTCTCTAATGGAATAAACAGTCCTGACTTAATGAGATCATGGAGGATGAGAGAGAGAAACCGTCCCTGGCACAGCAAACTAATTTATCCAAAAGCTGAGGAAAAACATATGCATGCCTTACAAAAAGACATGGGTAATTTGGGGTATTTGTACCCCAGTTCACACTGCTGTAACAATAGCCCATACATGTATTTTAGGGTACATCAGCATTACATTCATTTCTAGGGTGTCTGGTTTGCTTTAAGACAGAATTTAGATTTTTCATGTGGGCCACTGATATTTTTAAGTAGCTATTTAAGGGTTAGTCCTTAAGAAATTCTACCGAGCAAATACATTACCACAATTTGTCGGAAATTCAAAAATTACTGTGTTTTGTGGATGAAAAAAACATGTAAATGGAATAACAAAACCACTGCACCAAATGAAACAGAGGCTGCATTTTCACTTTGTCACACGCAGGCTAAAATATGGAGGGTGGTAGCGTCACGTTGTGAAAAAAGACAGACACAATGTGAAGAGAGAAAATAAATGTGAGCGGCTGGAGAGATCGCCACAAGTGTGTAGGAGAAAGGGAGTCATGGGCAACACTCAGGTGAAAACAGAGCGAGGAGATAGCCACCTCTGCGGTGAGCTGCCAGCGGCCGCAGAGGATTCCCATTGGCATCCAAGCCTCCTCCATTAGTCAGGCCGCTGTCACTGTCAGACAGAGGGCCGTCCCCGTTGCCCAGCCTCTCCAGCACCTCAAAGGAAGAGAGCCGCTGTGGGATGCGCGGCCTTGGCTCGTAGATTTGCGACTTTTCACCTGCCATCACCTTTGTTGCTGAGAGAGTCTTTCTGGCCTGGTTAGATCTCCTCACTCTGAATGGTGCTGGTCCCATTAGGAAAGCATTCATGGCGAGAGGAGTGGAGTTTCTCATCTTGCCTTGGGTGGACAGCTTGTCCTGCTGCACTGTGGCTTGCTGCTGCCTCTCATGGCGCCGAATGGTGGTGAAGCGGGTGTAGGAGGCTGGGCATGATCCTTTGCACTTGGTGCTGGGTTTAACATGGTGGTGGTGGTGTTCGTTGTGTATCGGAGGTGACAGACTGACTAGCAGACTCTTAGAGGTTCCGGAGATGGAAACATGTCCATGGGTTTCCTCGATAGGTACTTGGGCTTTTGCAATGGAACCCTGTTTCTCGGCTTCTACCTCAGTCGAAGAGAGTGATTTGGCTCGTTGTGGCTCACTGTACTCTGAGGATGCCCCCCCTGAAAAAGAGTCCTCGTCCGGAGCTGCCCTGCCGTCCATATCCCCTATGGGGCAGCCGCCTGCAGGCCTTAGGAGTTTAGGTTCGGTGACCAGCAGCGACTCAGCCGAAACAGCCGACGACATGAAGAAGTCGGCGGTGCTGGGGCTGTGGGCGGGGCTGTGGCCGCTGGGTAGTGTCGGCATCGAGGAGGAGCGCTTGGGAGCTGGGCTGGAGCGCTGGATGATCAGCTCAAACTCTGACACCCGGGAAGACACTGTGTCACGCCCCGGGACGTTCCCGCCGGCCTCCCCCTCAAGGCTGTCGACGCCCGCCTTCTCGAACAGTGAAGTCAGGCTACGAACACTCCCGTGCGGGCTGGAGCCCACGGAGCAGGCCGGTCTCTGAATACTGTGCATGTTCCGATAGAGCGCGGAGAACTCTGAAGTGGTCCTTCTAGTGGCTTGGCTGCCATTTTGTAAATCAGTCTCAGAGTTTGCGTCTGTGTTTGAGTTTATTCCGCTTTCTCTGGACTCTGTATATCCTTCTCTGTTGTATATATCCTCACAGCTATGTGCCTTTGGGTGCCTGGAAGGCCCTGTTTCCCTGTCGTGGCTGTCACCAGTAGGGGGCATTTGTTTAGGTTTGAATTTTGACGGGAGGATTTGGGGTATGCAGGCTTTGGCAGCAGATAAGGACTTCTTATTCGTACATTTGGAACCTAGGGCATTGCTGGCAAGAACTGACTGACTATTTACAGAAGAGCAGGCTGAAATTAAATAGCCATTCCCACCTTGATAATCCACTGGCGAGCATGCAGGACAACAGAATAAACAGATTAGGTTACAATGGTCACGAATTCACAGACACTTCAAAAAATCACAGGATCAACACCTTTCTGAACACAACTTCCATCAAACAGTTGATGAGAGGGGGAGAAAAAGGTGATGCGTTTCACATCAAGTAACAAATGACTTTGTTCAACTACATATTACTTTGTAATATTTTTAGTGATGACACTTAATGTGAAATTAAGTAAAAAGCTGGAGCAGTGAAAATGTTGAATTTGAATAGGCTTAGAAATACAAAATAGCCAAATGGATATTATTTTCATCGGACATCTACATTCACACTATAAAGTGAACTGTGATCATGAAGAACAACATGAAATAAGTAAAAGAAGGCACAGAGAACAACGCAGTATGTAATGTATGGAAAACACCATTCCTGGACGTAGGTAAGCTAACTTATCTAATCACAGGAAGAAATGCAATAGCTAGTTCATAATGAAAAAGGTACTATGCTATTCTTGCAAATCTATATACTGGCCTGAAAAAAACCTTTGCTGCTAATGCCAAAAAACATTTCCTTCACAGGGACCAATTTAAGAATCCAATCTAAAAGAATTAGTCAAAAGAACATGTGAGCCACAAAATCATATAGAGCAAGACACACCTACAGATACTATTGCTGCATACTGAATGTGCAACTACAACCACAGCAAAGGATTGACAAATAACAGTAGGAAACGATGAAACATAATGGCCTCCAACTGTCATGAGAGCAGCTCTACATGTGGCCTACTGCACAAGGCTCTAAATCAGTGGTCCTCAAACCCTTCCATGGAGGGCCTAGTGTATGCTGGTTTTTGGTCTTTCCCTTTAATTAGAGCATAATTAGGACCTAGACTGCCAGGTGAGAGAAGATCTTAACCAATTAGTGAGCTACTCCATCAGGCTTGTACAAGGTAAAAACGAAAACCTGCATACACTAGGCCCTCCATGGAAGGGTTTGAGGACCACTGCTCTAAATGCTCATTTGGAGCCTTGTTTTCAGACCAGTCAAATCTGATGGGACTGCAGTATCTTTCTTTTCCTTCTTAAAATTGGCAAACTGAATACTATTATTGACAATTCCAAGAATTGCGTTTAAAGTGAATGCTGCCTCTTAACAATGTTAGTCCCTTCATGAAGCGAGAGTCTGTAACGAAGTGTACCCTTATTTTCAGGAGCATGAATCTAACCCCATGATGAAACTTTGGCCAGGCTTTAGATTGCTCTTTTGTCTATTGCTTACAAGTGGGCCTCTTCCTCTGTTGTATTGTGTTGTAAAGGAGTGTCTAAATAGTTGTGTGTCTTCACCAAGCCACAATCAGAGAGGGTGCTAGTCAGCTGACTTGTTACTCTACAGTAGGTGGAATTCTCCTTACAGCTGTTTCTTCTATTTAATGTAAGCATCATTGGATAGAGACTCAAAACTCAAGTCGATTCATCTGGTATATTTGTTCCACAATACAGCCCATCGTAAATCATTCTGAACAGAGACAGACTCTATCGAGAATACTTGTGTACATGTGGCAAAAACGAAACTTTTTCAGACTTTATTGCTAAGCCTTGCTTGGCCAGTTGGCATCATTGACATGTTTAATGTTGGGCCAATTGTTTAGTGCTGCCCAATCAATGCTCATCTCCCTGGTCATGTGAACAGGAATTCCATCCTCTGACCTCACTTTGACAGCTGACTTCCTAATGCCTGACCACCCTGCATGGTTCCTCTTGTTTACCCCACCCCTGTCTGGCCCAACCATGAAAACAAAAGCCCTGTTTACCTTCCCTTTCCTCCCTATCCACCCCCTCACCCTGGACCTTTGCTCCCTGGCTTTAGAACATTCTGGAGCCCTGCCCCGTTGGCCTCTCAAACAACCGCCTGACCAGCAGATTCAAATAACTGAAAAGACGAGGTGAGAAACCGAAGGTTACCCTGATGGCCTCCAATGATTTCTCAGGGCTATCTTCAACATGGATTTCCAAGCGGTTATAAACCTTTTGGTTAAACATCAATGACGGCTGATAAAAATGCTGCAAAATGACAGGCCTCTAGTGTGATAACCTGAAGCAAAAACAAAAAGTGAATTCCAAAACAATGTAAAATCAAAAAACATGGATCCCTGACAATGTCCCCATCAGTTATGAGTACCTCTGAGTGGTAAAACTAACCCATATTGTTAAGCCCGTTCAGTTTCCCCCATTTTCGCTAAAAAGTGTTGCATCCTACCTTTAGAGGAGGAGCTAGCATGGCGCTTGTTGAGGGCCCGCAGACCCTGTAGGGGAATGTCGCCACCCTCCAGGACGCTTTTGTAAACAAGTCGGTCGCATTCTGGAGCCGCTGGCTCACTGCCGGACGATGCTTCGTCCTTCTCCACCTCGGTGTGTCCGGCCTTACATCCAGAGCTATACAGAGCCGAGCACATCATTTACAATCAGTCAATGTTAACACCAACAGCAGGCTAAAATAAATCATGTTTTAATACATATCAGAATGGGTCATTAAATCCAATCTTATTCAGTAAACAAAATATGCATCAAAAGAAGATATATAAACATGGGTATTTATATTCTGTAGGTTGCCATATGGTTCGACTTATTTCACACATTTTGTGATTAATTACTTGGTGTGCTGAGGCTTTATTTATTTTTACTCTGGGAACATGAAGAGTATAAACAAGCTTTAATTTAAGCATGACTGGAATTTGGACCCTGGCGTAAAATAAAACAGCACTGACAACCTTTTGCATACCGTCCTTATCTTAACATTCCACTGGGGCCTAAAAATATTATTTTAAGGTTGCCTCTCCACTGCCATTCCATTGAAGGCACCTGTAAATTTCTCTGGGTTATTCTACCTCAGATGCCCCTGTCACAAAAGAGAGCTGGAACTTTTTCTACTGGTGCTGCCATGCACGAGTGTACTGTTAATCTGAAAGCAATTTCCAGTAACGTAGTAAATCATGTGGAAAAAACAAAACAAAGCCGGACAACACATTTCTTTCCCCGGGGTTAGTTCAGCCCATTGAATAACTCCAGCCACTGAATCTCAACAGGTCACAAAACAATAGACTAATTCCCACTGCATAATATTCCACTTTCCTGTACTGTAAATGAGCAATAAACAAACGTTTGAAGACACAATAGACATATTTGAGACCAATAGCAAGTGAACTGAAGCCTGTGAATGACTGAGTCAAATTTAATAAGAACAAAACACATTGTGGATAATACTTGCTGTGCCTCAGCTTTCCTGCTCTCTTTTTTACACCACCCTCTGTTTGGACCAATACTCCACACTCTGTTTGGACCAATACTCCACACTCTGTTTGGACCAATACACCACACTCTGTTTGGACCAATACACCACACTCTGTTTGGACCAATAC
>JACXGM010001957.1:0-50228 GCA_016801145.1 Umbra pygmaea | reverse complement strand
TATCTGCCATCACTACTAGGTCAGATAAAAATTCAGGGAATTCGTTAAGAAACACTGTGTATGGCCCAGGTGGCCTGTAGATTGTTGCTATAAAAACAGATTGATTAAGCCGCACAGATTTCATGACTAAAACCTCAAAAGACACAAACCCAGTCATTATTTTGGGTGTAAGTTTAAGATCAGTGTCATAAATGAAGGCTACACCACCGCCTTTGCGGGATATGCGGGGGATATGGTTACCAATGAAGCCAGGAGGAGAGGCCTCATTAAGGGCAATAAATTCATCAGGCTTAAGCCAGGTTTCACACAGGCCAATCAAATCAAGTTTATGATCTGTAATTACTTCATTGAGTATAATTGCTTTGAGGTAAGGGATCGTACATTTAGTAGTCCCATTTTTAGGTTAGTATCTTTTTTGTAATTAAAATCTTTTTTATTAATCACAGAAGTGGTGGAGGGCTTTATTATAGTAAGATTACTATGGTGAACACCACCTCGTTTATCCTTACACAACCTGGATCGAGGTACAGTCAAAGTTTAAATGAGGAAAACTGAGCTCACTTCACTGGCTATGCTAGTGGTGGACTCCTCTAAACTATCAGACTGGCTAATAGCCTGCAGCCTAACCTGCACCCAATTTCATGGTGAGGCTATAGGAGTTAGAATCCTGTCTATGTTGCTAGTAGGGATGCTCATTTTGGGTAATTTTCTCGACCGACAACCGCAACTTGTTATCAGATTATTAACCGTTAACTGATAAGATTATAAGATTCAATTGGTTTTAAATAAAAAATGTAATTGACGAGTGTCTGTAACCCATTAAATAAACAAATAATTTTTTTCACGGATTTGTTTTAATGTCTAAACAGCATACAGAACAGATCAACAACAGCTGCCGGGTGCACAAGCTTTGTTGTATAAATTCACTCGGGTGCAAAGTCCACACTAAACGATACGTTGAAACTATTTAGTTTAATACTAAAGCTGTGTCGATGTTTTGTTTCACCAAACTACACTGGCGTAAAGTCCACACCAATCGAAATATTGTTGCAGGAAATTTGTCGCAGACTTTTTCACTTTCTGTTGTCAATTAAAGGAAAGTAGCCTTGAGGCAGTGTTTACCGAGTTGTGAAATTATAGAATGAAAACAGTCGGTGACAATCTGGAACAAGGTTGTTGCTTACAGGAGGCCTACTGCAACTAAGGGCTATATTTCACTAACACAAAACAAAATGTTGATAACGCTTGCTATGCGTTATGTTACTAACTATACAATATCTGCCGAGCGCACCCATTCCATTGAAATGACCATTACGGTCCTCTCTGAAAATAAAGTGTGTGTTGTCAAACACTGTGTGTGTTGTTTTTAAGGTAAAATTATTTTGTCGGCTATAATGCATCAGGAGCATGGTGAATAATAGCCGATAAAATAATATACAGTGCCTTGCGAAAGCATTTGACCTTTTGCCACATTTCAGGCTTCAAACATAAAGATAGAAAACTCTAATTTTTGTGAAGAAGCAACAACAAGTAGGACACAATCATGAAGTGGAACGAAATTTATTGGATATATCAAACTTTTTTATCAAATAAAAAACTGACAAATTGAGCGAGCAAAATTATTCAGCCCCTTTACTTTCAGTGCAGCAAACTCTCTCCAGAAGTTCAGTGAGGATCTCTGAATGATCCAATATTGACCTAAAAGACTAATGATGATAAATAGAATCCACCTGTGTGTAATCAAGTCTCTGTATAAATGCACCTGCTCTGTGATAGTCTCAGAGGTCCATTGAAAGCACAGAGAGCATCATGAAGAACAAGGAACACACCAGGCAGGTCCGAGATACTGTTGTGGAGAGGTTTAAAGCCGGATATGGATACAGAAAGATTTCCCAAGCTTTAAACATCCCAAGGAGCACTGTGCAAGCAATAATATTGAAACGGAAGGAGTATCAGACCACTGCAAATCTACCAAGACCCGGCCGTCCCTCTAAACTTTCAGCTTATATAAGGAGAAGACTGATCAGAGATGCAGCCAAGAGGCCCATGATCACTCTGGATGAACTGCAGAGATCTACAGCTGAGGTGGGCGAGTCTGTCCATAGGACAACAATCAGTCGTATACTGCACAAATCTGGCGTTTATGGAAGAGTGGCAAGAAGAAAGCCATTTCTGAAAGATATCCATAAAAAGTGTCATTTAAAGTTTGCCACAAGCCACCTGGGAGACATACCAAACTTGTGGAAGAAGTAGCTCTGGTCAGATGAAATCAAAATCAAACTTTTTGGCAACAATGCAAAACGTTATGTTTGGTGTAAAAGCAACACAGCTCATCACCCGGAACACACCATCCCCACTGTCAAACATGGTGGTGGCAGCATCATGGTCTGGGTCTGCTTTTCTTTAGCAGGGACAGGGAAGATGGCTTAAATTGATGGGAAGATGGATGGAGCCAAATACAGGACCATTCTGGAAGAAGATGGAGTCTGCAAAAGACCTGAGAGTGGGACGGAGATTTGTCTTCCAACAAGACAATGATCCAAAACATAAAGCAAAATCTACAATGGAATGGTTCACAAATAAACATATCCAGGTGTTAGAATGGCCAAGTCAAAGTCCAGACCTGAATCCAATCGAGCATCTGTGGAAAGAACTGAAAACTGCAGTTCACAAACGTTCTCCATCCAACCTCACTGAGCTCGAGCTGTTTTGTAAGGAGGAATCGGCCAAAATTTCAGTCTCTCGATGTGCAAAACTGATAGAGACATACCCCAAGCGACTTACAGCTGTAATCGCAGCACAAGGTGGTGCTACAAAGTATTACCTTAAGGGGGCTGAATAATTTTGCACGCCCAATTTTTCAGTTTTTTATTTGTTAAAAAAGTTTGAAATATCCAATAAATTTCGTTCCACTTCATGATTGTGTCCCACTTGTTGTTGATTCTTCACAAAAAAATTGAAAAAAAGGGGGCCAAATACTTTCACAAGGCACTGTATGCTTCCCAATATGATAACGTTATACGTTTCTGTACATGAAAAAATGAAAGCGTCAATATCACAGTCATTATAAATGTCCAAGAGTTGTCATTTTAAATGAAGAACGCGTTGCAGACGCAAAACAGGCAGCCAGTATATTTCGCTCCTCATTACCTATATCTCCCCACCTTTCAAAACGAAGCACCAGGATCTGGTTGCGTGTGTCAAAGCGCCACGTGATTTAACAAATATAGGCAATATACACGTAAAACATTTAAAAAAATTCTAAACCGTTTAACTGATAGTATTAATCGGTCAAATGTTTTACTTTAGGTTAATGGTTAAATGGTCAATATGAGCATCCCTAGTTGCTAGATAAAAGAAGAGCACCACTCCAGCTAGGATGTCACTCTTCAGCAAGTTAGGCTTGACTCTTTTTCTGTGCGAGTCCAAAAAAGAAGGCCAGTTATCTACAAATTCTATCTCCTGTGATGGGCAGAACACCGTCTTCAGCCAGCGATTGAGTTGTGAGAGTCTGCTGTAGATCTTTTCAGTTCCCCTGACTGGGAGTGGACCAGAGACAATTACTCGAGGCCAACACATCTTTCTAGCTAATTTACATGCTGAAGCTATGTTCTGCTTAGTAACCTCTTACTGTTTCATCCTAACATCGTTGGTGCCAACGTGAATAACAATATCTCTGTACTCTTTAGCCTTGCCCATTTTTGATTTTGCTAGGACCAACCTCAGATTAGCCTCTACGTCGGTAGCCCTGGCCCCAGTAAAACAATGTATAATCGCTGGCTGATTCTTCAGTCTAATATTACGGGTAATGGAGACACCAATTACTAAGCTTGTCATTTTGTCATGTGTCCTGCTTAGACGCGTCTGCCGCTCAATCCCTAAGAGAGACGACTCAGGCCCTGAGTCGGAGTCAAGTGGGGAAAACCGGTTGAAAGTGTCTGTCGGTGGTTTAGAATTTGACACCAGCCAAGGAGGCAGACGGCGCCCTTTGCCAGCAACCATGAGAAAATTGTCCGGCTGCAAGGACAGTGCGGGGGAGTTAGGATAGCTACTACTTTCAACACTGCCTGGTGGCTCAGACACGTTCTTATCGTTAGCTACACTGGGATATTCCTTTTCTGGTAACTGCGTCTGAAGCAGAGCCTCTAACTTAGCTATCTTAGCATGAAGGAGAGAACAGCAACTGCAGTGCGACATGCTACTTAGCCATCGACTGGTCGCAGTAGTTGAGAGACTCCTCTGTTGTCCAATAGTGTCCCGGGGTAGACACTCGTTTTCGAGGCGGAAGTTTCCGAAGTAGTTTCCCGAGTCAGAAACTCTGTGTCCAAAAAATAGCGTCCCAAGGTGAAATCGTTGATTGAACAGTAAACTAGTATTTTGGAAGACTCGTAAAAAGAGAGCACAGACGAAAATATAAAATTGCCATCTCTTTTTAAATTAATATTTTAATATATAAATTTATTCCCAAACTAAATAGTAATTGATAGTATATCTTCATTGCGTATACAATGCTGGGCTACCAAAAGCATACAGAAGTTGGGAAGATCTGATCACGACTATAATGCTATGACAAACTGCTGCAGAGGAATCAAGCCAGCTGACAGCTCTCTCCTGACAACAGGCAGCCAGAGTATCTGCCGTAATATGATGCAGGGCCAGCCGTAGTCTCAACTGACGCAGATTTCACCTGAATGAACAAGCTGCTGTACTTCAGCTGCCGTAGTAGGTGCTGTGATCCAGGGCCGGCCATAGTCTTACCTGACGCAGATTTCTACTGAATGAATAAGCTGCTGTACTTCAGCTGCCTTAGAAGGTGCCATGATCCAGGGCCGGCCAACCCATGCCCAAATTTTTATTTATTTATATTTGTCGTTGGTAAGTCGTTCATAGCACTTCCTAATATTGAGTCAATACAGTAAGTGCTATAAAAACACTGCCTTGAAGGTACAATATCTAGTTTTCCAAAGCAATAACAAAAGGTGTTGTTGCCATTAAAAAAGAAAACATCACAATACCTATATTATATATATTTCTTAGTTGTGTACTTACATTATCCTAAATGTTTCCACCAACTTTCAAACCCAGGGAAAATTTGTAAAATAATTTGTTTTCTGCCAGAGATGCTAGATTGGAAGGTTGTCATTGACGACAAGAATAAAACCCATGATCCCACGCTACTTCCCGACGTCATCCAAGTACATCTTTTGCTATTGTTTTGATTGAGAGACCCCTAGCGGCCAAAAACTACATATTGTATGTTTAAGTTAGAGGTGGAGAAGTGTAATGTCTGTTGTATCTTGTAACTTTCTTCTGTCTTGCTATTTCTCCTGTTTTAGAAAAACATTATAATTTCTTGTTTAAATTCAGTACACTGTACTGCCACACTGTTATACAGCTGATGTTATGCTGATGGAAGTAGTCATTAGAAGATGGGCACACTGTAGTCATAACGGTATGGACATGGTGTAACCTTGTACAACTTCCCATGTAGCTTCCAGGCTAGCTTCAGTAGCCCCACTTGCTCACAGGCTAAAGTTTGTAGCCCAGTTAGCTCCGCCAGCTCTGTCAGAGCCCAGCCTAGGTCCCCTAGCTTTGAGGTTGGATCCCATAGCTCACAGGATGCTCATTGTAGCTCACAGGCTAATTCTCTCTCCAGCTTTCAGGCTGGTTGTTTCTCTAGCTTTCAGGCTATCTACCCCAGTACTACGGCTAGCTCTTCCAGTGTCAAGGTTAGCCTCCCTTGTTTCCTAGTTACTGCCCCTAGGTCCCCAGTAGTTGCCCCTAGGTCCCCAGTAGTTGCCCCTAGGCCCCCTTTTCAGGTGATGGCCGCCAACCCCGTTCATTGGTTGTCTGATAGTGAGGAGGAGGAGGAGATGCCGGCCCTCATAAGTGGCACCTCTCCCAAGATGGCCGACAGTCTCCCCACGGACATTTTCGGGGGGGCTATGAGGGGTGGCGAAGGGACTCCTCCCCCCTCTTTTGCAGTCCTGACCTGGAGGACCTGCTCTGCCCACCACCAAAACCTTCGGCAGCAGTCTGCCTGCCGCCAGAGCCTCCGGCAGCAGTCTGCCCGCCTCCAGAGCCTCCGGCAGCAGTCTGCCCACCACCAAAACCTCCGGCAGCAGTCTGCCCACCGCCACAGTCTCCACTGGCAGTCTGCCCACCGCCACGGTCTCCACCGGCAGTATGCCCACCGCCACGATCTCCACCGGCAGTATGCGCTCAGTCACCGCTGATCTCCAGACCCCCGTCGCCGACGCCGCTGATCTCCGGACCCCCGTCGCCGACGCTGCTGATCTCCGGACCCCTGTCGCCGACGCCGCTGATCACCGGACCCCCGTCGCCGGCTTCCGGACACCCGTCGCCGACGGCCGGACCCCCGTCACTGACGCCCGGACCCCCGTCGCTGACACCTGGACCCCCGTCCGGACCCCCGTCGCTAACACCACCGCTGGACCTCCCAGACACCATGCCGCCAGGGCTCTCAGACCTCCTGCCGCCCTCGCCACCTGAACTGCCTGTCCCCTGGCCACCTGAAATGCCTGTCCCCTGGCCTCCTGAACTGCCTGTCCCCTGGCCTCCTGAACTGCCTGTCCCCTGGCCTCCTGAACTGCCTGTCCCCTGGCCTCCTGAAATGCCTGTCCCCTGGCCTACTGAACTGCCTGTCCCCTGGCCACCTGAAACACCTGGCCCGTGGCCGCATATACTGCCTATCCCTGAGCCTGCCCTTTTCCCTAAGTCAGAGCCTTCCCTTGTTCCTCGTCCAGTCACCTTGCCATTGCCTGCCCTTGTCCCAGTGCCGTTGCCTGCCCTTGTCCCCATGCCAGTCCCTCCTCCCTCTCTTTCCCTCCTGACCCAGGGACCCTCTCTGTCCCTCGTGCCCCAGGGCCCCTCTCTGTCCCTCCTGACCCAGGGCCCCTCTCTGTCCCTCGTGACTCAGGGCCCCTCTCTGTCCCTCGTGCCCCAGAGCCCCTCTCTGTCCCTCCTGACCCCGGGCCGCCTTCTGTCCCTTCTGACCCCGGGCCGCCCTCTGTCCCTCCTGACCCCGGGCCGCCCTCTATCACTCCTGACCGCGGGCCACCCTCTGTTCCTCCTGACCCCGGGCTGCCCTCTGTCCCTCCTGACCCCAAGCCGCTCTCTGTCCCTCCTGACCCCGGGCCGCCCTCTGTCCCTCCTGGCCCCGGTCTCTCTGTCCTTCTTGACCCGGTCCCTTTGCCCTTCTTGCCCCGGGTCCTCTTGTTTAGCCCACCCCGGTGTTGTGGGCTTTTGGAGGGGGCTTCTGTAACGTTCAGCCCTTAAGGGCTGTTATATGGACCTTTTGTGCATTGTCTCTTGTGTAATGTCTCCCTTGTTGCCTTCAGTGTTTTCACGGTGGTTTGGTTAGTTGTTTATTACCTCATGTGTCCTTAGGTGTACTGCCCTGTGTGTATGTCCCATGTTAGTATTCAGGTTCCCTCCCCTTGTGTGGTGTTTGCCTCCCTCTTGTGCCTCTGTTGTGTTTTGCACGTAATCCTTGATTTGAGTTTGTGATGTCATTCGAAGTAACTCCCTGGTCTTGTCACATGTCTCCCTGTACCCAATGGATCTCTGTCTGTTAATCTCTATGCCCAGGTGTTTCCCATTGTGTCTCGTTTGTGAGTGTTTGTGAGTGTATTTAGGTTTAGTGTTTGGTATTGTGTCTTGTCGATCAATGTTACCTGTTGTGTGTTCCTGTGTTCTAGAGCTTTTTTATATATAGCGTTCGTTTTGCCCCACGTGGCAGTGTTGTTTTGAGTCCTATAATAAATGTATTGGATTATTGCAAAACCCTTTGCGCTTGTCTCTATATCCCTTTCAACAAGGAACCGTGACACATGGTCAGTAACAATACTCTTGTTTTGCTTTGGCATTCAAATGATGCTCAATTGGTACTAAAAGGCCCAAAGTATACCAATAAAATATGTCCCACACCATTACACCACCACCAGCAGCCTGAACCGTTGATACAAGGCAGGATGGATCTATGCAGTCATGTTGCCAATTCTGACCCTACCATTTAAATGTTGCATCAGATATCAAGACTCATTAGATCAGGCAACGGTTTTCCAATCTTCTGTTGTAAGGGGCCTGCGCAAATTGTAGCCTCAGTTTCCACAGTCAGTGTTGTGCGTTCTGAAACGATCTTCTGCTTACCTTTTTAACGGTTGTAACAAGTGGTTATTAGAGGTACTGTTTCCTTTCTATTATCTCGAACCAGTCTGGCCATTCCTCCTCTGACCTCTGACATCACAACAAGGCATTTTCACCCAGAGAACTGCCGCTCACTGGATATTTTCTCTTTTTCTTACCATTCTCTGTTAACCCTAAAGCTGGTTGTGTTGGAAAATCCCAGTAGATCAGCACTTTCTGAAATACTCAAACCAGCCCATCTGGCACCAACTTATTTGGCACGTTCCAAGTCTCTTAAATCACCTTTCTTTCCTATTCTGATGCTAGTTTTGAATTTCGGTAGAGCGTTTTCACCATGTCTACATGCATAAATACATTGACTTGCTGCAAATTAATTAGCTGATTAGATATTTGTGTAACTAGCAGTGAAATTCACTATTTTCTTTGTAATTACTTTCATACTTTAAAATGTAGGTAATTTATTAAATTCTGAATTAGGTGGACATTCTAAACTATGATAACTTTAATACATTATTCAATGTAAATGATTCAGAAAAGTCGGGTTTAGCAATAGAACATGTTTGCTATAGTTTGCTATATGTTGATACATTGAAATAACTGACTTGGGAGTGATTGTGCTAATGTAACCGAAAAGGGAGTTGAACATTACCAGTTTGAGACAGTGACAAAGAGATTTTTCCTTGAACTATTTCAGAAATAATTACATAAGGTATATCCTATAATAAAGCCAGCCCTAAGTCACATGAAATACGTTCTGAGGGAACTATTTTGTAAAACCGAAATATGTGAAGTATGAACGTATGAGAGAGTCAATTACGTTTGTAGGGAACTAAATTGAACACTGGAATAACGTTAAATATGAACAAATAAAAATCATGACGTAGCATGTAAATAGCGTAGTTTTTGCTAGGGCGGAGGTATCCGCGACTTGCATGCCAGTGTTCGCGAGTTCAAATCCAGACCAGCACTTTGTGCATGTTTTGTTCTACATTATATGCGTCATGCAGACAGACGATTGTCATTTTTTTGCAATTTTAACCCTAACCTTAATCCTAACCTTAACCTCAGTAACGTCATATCTAACCTTAACCGTTATTAACCTAATGCCTAATCTTAACCGTTAGTAACCTCATGCCTAACCTTAACCGTTAGTATCCTCTTACCTAACCTTAACTGTGAATGCTGCAATATAATTTTGAACGCTATGGAATGTATGCAATGTGTGGAATGTTCTCGCATAAATCCGCTAAACGAAATGTACCGGAGCAACGTAATTGAAGTACAAATTTAAAATAGTTTCCTGAAAACGTAATTTGGGAGAAATTCTGAGATGTACAGTTGCATAAAGCAGTTTCTGTTGTGGTTTAACAATTGGATTAATTGAGCGTGAGCTCTCATCGAGAGGGTGGTCCTCCTCACCCAGAGGAAGATAAACCTGTAAGGGGTCTTGACCAGACTCAGATGACCAGACATTTGCTTTGCAGACCCACACACAAGACACCAGGGAGAAGACACAGCATCCAACAGGCTACTGTACTTTCATTGATTTTGTTGCATCTACATTTATCATTCCACGATCACATAAGTATTGAATCAACATATTCAAACATTTAGTTTATTTAAGCATTAAAAAGAACCATGTTATCGGGAGTGGGAAATCAATTTTACATGGAAGAACATTGAGAATTTCAGTGAGCATTTCTACTACAGTATATCCTTTAGTAACTACACCCTGTTGTGTGATTTAGTAAGTACAACTTTACTACACATTTACTATATATCTACTGCATTCAGTGTTTTCTTACCGAATTATTAATTTAAAAAATATATAAATGTGTTAGGATACCATGGGCTAGAGTGACTGATGAAAAACATTTGTTTTTTATACAACACATATTCATTGTTTGCATGTTTATTTTATGTTCATCTGCCTTAAATTCACTTTCAGTTAGTTGAGACAGACTAGCAAGGCTTACAGCCACATGTCAGACATTTACATTGGCCCTTTTTGTGTCTATTCATCTTCCTGCCTTCCCTTTGTTTTTGGCTGGCTGTCTGTTTGTCAGTCAGTTATAGTCTGTTAGGTAATCAGTTATAATCTGTTATACATTATACAGTCAGTTATAGAGTCATATATGTACAGTCATTTATACAGTCAGTTAGACAGTCAGTCATACATTCAGTTATAGTCTATTATTTAGAGGGCTGCAACCACTGCCTGATACAAGTGTGTTTGTTTGAACTCAATCTCAAAGCCATCAGCCCACCATTTACTCTCCTCCAGGCAGTGTTTTTATAGCACTTACTGTATTGGCTAAATATTAGGTTGAGTCTATGACTGACTTACCAGCAAAAATATATCAAAAAATCATTTGCTGGGCCCCCTAAGTTATCTTGGTCCCTATATGTTAGCCAACATCAGGTAACTGGGTTGCCCGGCCCTGGATCACGGCAGCTGAAGTACAGCAGCTTATTCATTCAGTAGAAATCTGCGTCAGGTAAGACTATGGCCGGCCTTGGATCACGGCACCTACTACGGCAGCTGAAGTACAGCAGCTTGTTCATTCAGTAGAAATCTGCGTCAGGTGAGACTACGGCCGGCCCTGGATCATATTACGGCAGATACTCTGGCTGCTTGTTGTCAGGAGAGAGCTAAATCAGCTGGCTTGATTCCTCTGCAGCAGTTTGTCATAGCATTATAGTCGCAATCATATCTTCCCAATGCTTTTGGTAGCCCCGCATTGGATACGCAATGAAGATATACTATCAATTACTATTTTGTTTGGGAATAACTTTATATTAAAATATTAATTTAAAAAGAGATGGCAATTTTATATTTTCGTCTGTGCTTAGATAAGTTAAACGTTTAATACATTTAATTTTAATGTAACCCTGGCACAACAACATATAAATGTTAATAAATGCCTACTACGCCAGCTTCTATGTCAGACTGCTCGCTCATCAGGTATGGCAGCTTATTCGTCAGTTGTGGCAGCTCTCACGTCAGGTAGCTACTGCAGCTTAAAACTTTAGTGCTACCTGACCTATCTGACGTACGGGCTGACTGAGCTGCGGTACCTGACGAGCGAGCAGCGTGACGAAGAAGCTGCCGTAGCTACCTGACGTGAGAGCTGCCGCACCTGACGAAGAAGCTGCCATACCTGACGTAAGAGCTGCCGCACCTGACGAAGCTGCCAGAGGCCAGCTAAAGATCCATGCCCTACTGCACTACATAGCTGGAACACTTGAGCATGTTGTGACAGAGTTGAACTATATTAAATAAAATGTATTGTTTGTTTAATATTGAACTGGAAGATTTGGGTTGATAATTATGGTCTATTTTGAATATAGCCTAAATGGAGAATTTGATTACCTCAGTTGGTTAAATGTATTAATGGACATGTGCACCACCCTCTGGACGCTGGGGCTACTTGGTTACCTTTACTTATCTACAAATCTAATAAGGACCCACACCTGTGGGTAGTGATGGCGAGATGAACCTTCATGTAGAATTGAAGCTTTTCAGCCAAATGGTTCGCTAAAGGGTTAATTTATCAAGGGTTAATTTGCTAACAATACCACCTGGTGGTCAAAGAGTGTAAAACAAGCAGATACATTACAGATGACTTGATGTGATCTGTGATACACTGTATTTTGCACCAGTTAAAGCTAGATTTTGTATTTTGTTGAGTTGAATCAAAGTATTCTCGTAAGCATAGAATCTTCCATTCAGAATACATACGATGGAGATGCTCAATTTGCGGCAGCCATGTTACGCCTCCATCTTTAAAATACATTCGCCAAAGAGGGACATACCTGAATTTATAGCCAGCAGCATAGAGCCCTATATTGCCCTGCTGGTTTGCTTCTAAAGCTAAGCAGGGTCAGGCCTGGTTAGTCCCTGGATGGGAGACCAGTGCTGCTGGAAGTGGTGTTGGAGGGCCAGTCGGGGGCGCTCTTCCCTCTGGTCTAAATATCTTTCCCAATGCCCCACAGCAGTGATGGGGACTTCTGCCCTGTTTAGGGTGCCGTTTTTCGGATGGGACGTTAAATGGGTGTCCTGACTCTCTGTGGTCATTGAAAATCCCATGGCACTTATCGTAAGAGTAGGGGTGTTAACCCCGGTGTCATGGCCAAATTCCCAACCAGGCCTCACTTCAATCATGGCCAACTAATAATCCCCCTCCTTCCTAATTGGCATATATAACTACTCACCTCTCCACCTGATAGCTGATCTGTGGTGAGCGTTCTGGTGCAAAATGGCTGCCGTGCATCACCCAAGTGGGTGCTACACATTGGTGGTGGATGAGGTGGGCTTTCCACCTCACTGTGTAAAAGCGCTTTGGGTTCCTTCGAAGAAAAGCGCTATATAAGTTGAATGCATTATTGTTATTTATTATTATGCTCTGCCTTTCGCGCTTTTACACTCGGCACCGTGACGATTGCCAGAGGGAGAACACTCACGACTGCTGGCAGATTTGAAAGCCTGTTGACAAGGACATGTAATGGCAGTGCTGGCCCTAGCTATAGTATAGAGCAGGCAAAAACCATTCGCCTGGCAACACAAACTCAGATTTTCCCTTTCCAAATAATAGCGCTCGTAATTCATTACACTAATCATTATTAATTCAATGCATAAGTAGTGTCCATATTCATGTGTTGCTAAAATTAGTATTTTTTGGGATAAAACAGACTCTAGTTAAATTTATTCAAATGTAATTGTGTATTCACATGAGACACAGACAATATATTCAATCAAACTTTGTGTACAACATATCTTTTACTGTTTCCTTACACACAATACAACTGCATTTGGTTACAATTCACTTACTATATAATGAAATAACTATTGCAAAAAACTAAAACGAGCACTTTTCTTTTGAAAAAAAAAAAGTATGCGTGGAAATCTTCAAGGATGTCTCGACACACGCTCCGAAGCCTCGGCACAGAGCATAACATCACTATGGGTGGGTAGTTGATAATCAGGAGGCCTATATAGACTGAGTGTTCTAGGGTTGGTGTGTAGCGTTTTGGTTTACCCCTGTCTCTGTTGGAGTCCTTGCTGGTTTGTTGTGTTAAGATCTGATGGACTGTGGAATGTGTTTTACTGGGTTGTGCCTTCCCCACTAAGTGTATTTGGAGCCAGGCGTACACTTTTTATATTGATAATGCGTCTATGCCGCGATAGAGCATGGTAACAATATCTGTTGTGCAGCTCCGATATGTGTATTGTTGAGCCAGGAATATGCTCTGTATACTCATTAGCACGTCTATGCCACGATAGATCATTGTTTTTTTTGTTTTTTTTATTTAACTAGGTGGACACGTTGAGAAAAAATTCTAATTTAAAATGGCGACCTGGCCAAGATAAAGCAGAACGGTGTGACAATGTTGAGACGGAGTTACCCACAAATACAAAATACACATAAATTACACAAAGGATAAAAAAAATCAAAATTACATGAGAAACGGTGTACAATTAGTGCAACAAAAATAAACAGCGATGGCTGTTGGGCCATGTAAAAACTGAGATCTCTGTTCATGGCTTTGACCTTTCCTCACATGCTGGTATGTAAATGTAGGTGGACAATTAGGATTTATTTTCCTACAAAACATGGGTCCAAGGGTTGCGGAGCCTGGTGCAGTATATTATGGTAACAGTAAAGGACTTATCAGTGTTTATTTTGAACATCATTAAAGAATGGTGATTTGTTTGCTTTAAAATGAACTAATGCTGATTCATGTTTAGTTAAAGAAAATGCATATCTAGGTTGGTTATTGAACTAAGTGTATGAATGTATTGGACTGAACAGGGTTGTATATTTGAGTTATGTATGGGACACTGGTGCCACCTTCTGGGACACTCATGGTATATGTTCTTCCTCCTGAAGTAAGGTAGCCTAATAAGTAGACAGCGATTATTAGGTGACTACTTCCACAAAGATGTGGGTAGTTTGTAATCATAAAATTAGTATTTTGTTTGATAAAACAGAGTCTAGTGAATATTTTTCAAATTTAATTGTGTTTTGAAATATATTATATATTTGATTGAATATATTCAATCAAATTGTGTCAACAACATATTTGTTTGTGTTTTTAATAAAACATGTTAAATTATTATTTTTCGCTATCACACTATTGTTTCTTTACACACAATACAATTGCATTTGGTTACAATTCACTAGCTATATAATGAATTAACAATGATTATTGCAATGAATTAAAACAAGCGCTATTGTTTTGAAAAAATGATATCAGAGTTTGCGTTGCTGGGATAATAGCGGGAGGGGCTAGAACAGTATTCAGTTGCTTGTCATATACAATTTCACCGCTAGAAGGGAGCAATTCTTACACAATGTAGCTTTAATAAAACATAGAACACGATTTCCCTGCCTTCAGTCTCCCTTCCTTTACAATACACACAAAGTTACACCATCGCCTTGGGACATGCGTGGTCTGGAGTCGGGAACTTAGCCCACTAGACTGACTTCAGTACTATTCTGTTTAAGTGCAGCGAGTTAATTTTTGCATGTCCCAAGTACTGCTCTGTGAACATCAATAAGAATAATTAGAAACACAATTATACATTTTTCTAAATATTTCTTCATTTTCTCATTTTCTAAATTAAATATTATAGAATGCCTAAAAGAGGAGTTGTAATCTACAGTATGGAAAGCCTATAGAGCTCTGTCATCTTATCCATGTATTGAAAAATTTATATATATATAAATTATATATATAAACAGAGACGTTTCGTGTTCGCCTGGCAACACCATACAGTGCTGTCAACACAAACTTCCCAGTTCTCTCTTCCAAACAATAGCACTTGTTTGAATTAATGCAATAATCATTGTGAAGTCACTACAAAGCTAGTGAATTGTAACCAAATGTATGGCGTGTAAAGAATCAATGAGAGCATGTGATTGCATATTGTCCATGTTGCATGTGGAAACACAATTGCTTTTTTAAAACATTCACTAGAAATTTATTTTAGCCAAATTTGAACTTCGACCCACTGCCTATCTATGCAACACATGAACATGGACCCACTACCTATGTATGCAATGAATTACAAGCGCTATTATTCTGTAGAGAAAAAAATATGCTAATTGGAACCCAAAATTGTTATTTTGGTGATACCATAGCCCATAGGGGAACTATTTTTAGTTCCACAAAAAACTTTTAACAAGAGGTTCTTTAAAGAACCAATCAATAATGAAAACAAGGCTACCAAGAACCCTTGGCTTAGTACATGAAAGAACCATAATAAATGCAATAAGAACAATTTCCTCCATAAATAGGTTCTTCAATTGGTGATGGCTATTTGAAGAACCATAAAGTCCTTTGAATAACCATTAAATAACCTTTTTTTTGCATGTGGGTTTGGTTTATGTTAATATAATTTTGGAGACTATTGTAGGCTAATTAAATGTACATTAAATATAGGAAATGGTCTTTTCAGTCTATGTCCCATCATTTTAGATTTTCTTGGTCAGAACACCTATTTAGCCTACATGCTACCAAAAAAATAGTCACATACAACAAGTGTCAATTCTCTCCCATAAACACGTCAATTGTAGTGGATAACTGGATCGGACTCTGGCATGACTACTTGACCCAACATGACTGAAACCATCAGAAAGTACCGCTATTACACACTATATGGGCCGATATCACTTTTTTTGGAACGAGTACAAGTACTGAGTATTTCATTTTGGACACTTGCTGATACGAGTACCGACACAAGTACTTTTAAGAACTATGCCAAATGTCACATAAAGCTAAAATCTGCTATTTCTTAGATGTTGATCAGCCAATTCAAATATAGAAAAGTAAATATTCCTACATATCCATAAGAACATCATTTACATTGCAGGTCAAGAATGTGTAATATTTATTAGATGTCAATGGTTTACGTCTCCTTCCCTAATTAGCTAAAGTGAAAGAAACACGTTTGTAAATGCGAACGCAATAGACGTTTGTGTTCGAATATGCCCTAAGCATTGCAGACGTTTTGTGTAAGATGAGAATGTCTGTTTGAAGTGACTTTCTCCAAAACAGGGATAATTACCTAATCATATGTTATTTTGTTAAGGTATTTGATTGTTTTATTATAATCGGTAGACAATTATAGCTGTACTATGACTGTAATCTATTGAACAAAATATAAATAGGCTACATTGTATTTCCTTTAAATTATATTTCTTAACGTTAAGATTTCAGAACTCAGAAATACCACTATTTTGTTCACCAAGAAGTTTTGCAAACTACTGACATTTGTCTTTCCTCGCTGAAGGTGGCTTGCAGAGGCTAGGTCCAGGGCGTTCTTCATGCCGCTTTCTACAGTTACAGTATGCACCGAATAGCCTAATAACTTGCATCCTTCGTTCGTTCCTGTACTTAAATGTACTGGTATCGGTATCGGCCCATCCCTAGTTAAGGCCCTGCTAGTAAAAATATATAAAAATCCATCAAACTCACCAAAGCTGCTCATTATTTGAAAACAAAGTCTGTCCTCCTTTCTCTTTTAAAAAAACTTCTATGACACGGTTGTAAAGCACATCTTTGCGTTAAGTTCCAATAAAAGACCTTGCCCAGTGCTGAGAGTCGAATCTGCCCACTGATATATTCGCCATCAAAGCTACTTCTTCACCTCCATCTGCCATTCTGCTAAAAGTAAAAAATCTAACAATCTAAAAATTGAAAGTTTAAAGATATCGGAGACGGGTGTAAGCTAGTTCTGGTTCGGATGGCAAACTTTAAATTTTTTATTTTTATTGAACTTTATTGAACTGCCACTCCTACCAGCAACACAAACGATGTTGACGTAAGGCTTGCAGAAACCGAAAAGCTTTAGTTGGTCAAAGAACACACCCAACATAGTATAGTCGAAATCTGATTGGTTAAAGATATGACAATCAACAACATGGTCCTGATGTGCTTCAACAGCAGACGGTATTCTAATTGAAATGAACTTTGTAAAATATATATACTGTTAAAGAAAAAATATATTAAAGTACAAAAATACATTTCTGATTCTGATTATCTTTGGGCCTGGAGAGAAGGCCTTGCAGGCCCTGATGGCCCACCACTGGTTGTTTGGTGGATTTAATGACACGTTGTCTCCCGAACATGCATAGATAGATTATATAAATCTGGAGACAGCACAAACTTCAGACGGTACAACAACTGTGCTTTTTCACGTGGCACAGGACACAACTGGAAATATGCATAAGCTTAAACATATATTTTACAGTCTACTTACATCTTGCTAAACGTGGCAAGGACACGAATGTAGAGGATCTATCTAACACGTCTAGGAAACAACACGGAGGTCATATACCATCTGTCACCAGTTCGACATTATAATAATGAATCACGCCCTCCTCTCGTCCACCGGGACTGATATAGGGACCAAGCTAACCGGCTGAAAGTGTTTAGGTGATTAGATCAACTCAGTCCCCAATCAGTACCAGGTGAAAGAGAGGAAGGCACTACACAGCACACATACTAAATAAGTCAACAGTGCAAATACATTGGCCATATACAAAACACAAATATACACATGAACAGAAATATACATAAATGTAATGAGTCCACCCAGTAAACAATTACCGTCTTTCAACGTTGATATATGGTTGAAAATTAGTCGGTCAGCCTTGGACTGGTATACGACGTGATTTCAACTAAGTTACACAGCACACATACTAAATATGTGTCCCTGCCTAGACGTGTCCTTGCTTTGCTCCTCTCTGCTTGCAATCTGCTCTGTTTCTGCTTTTTCTTTAGAATGTTTCCTGGATTGTTTCTTCATTAAATATTATGAGAAGCCTATACCTGTCTGTGTCCCTCTTTCTCTCCAACACCACACGCACCGATCCGTGACAAAGGCAGCAATTTACATATTAATAAACAATACATATACTGCAACTTGCTAAAAACCATAAAACTTTCATGAATAAATATACATTATATACAGTTGCTAACTAGCAAAGAATAACAACAATTTTGCAACAAATGCTTCTATGCTGTGACCAAACACAAATTTGCTCATTGGAAACTGCCAGGAGAATTCTACTCACATGCTAGCTGGTTCTGTTTACACCAAAATTCCTCATCCCACCAATGTTACATTTCTAGTTTGTAGGTTTGTTGCTTTGGCAACAGACTGACATTATGTAGACTTAAAAACATTGAAAACGTTATCATGAGTACATAGAGAAAACTGATTGGGCACACACAGTTGAATATTTTGATTCTGTTGAAATTTCTAATAGCATCAGCCCTGAAAGTGTTTCACGGCTGTGCACAGCTTAAATCAAACATGCATTTTGCAATATTGTGGACAAAACGTAATTTAGTGAAAAGAAGTAAATCATCTATCTCAGTCAGGCTGTTTGGAAAATGATCCACAATAAGAACGGTTCAATCAGCAGTTTAGATATGGATGAGGTGGTCAGCAGTCACTAGTGAACAGAATGTGCAGAACATACATTAGTTCATAAAACAATGATGGATGGTAAAAGTATTTGACTCATGTTGTAAGTGAAAACATTACACACTGTACACATAGTCAACACCATCTTTTCCAAATAACAACTTTACATTTTCTCCTCTATTCCTAATTCAGGTTTTGAGCTTTCCCTTTTGAGTGCCGCCTGATCTCGTTGCAGACCCAATATCTTAAAAATGGATATTTTGGAAGTAATACGGAAAGCTGAGGATGAAAAGTAGAAGATAATGGGATCCAGGCAGGTGTTGAATGCACTGAGCAGTAGGGTGTAGTACCTCCACGTTGGGCTTCTGCCTGTGAAATAACCAAGCAAGTGGGAGAAGTTGTAGGGTATTACACAGACAAGGAACACAGCTAGAGTGCCAAGCGCCATTCCAATTGCCTTTTTCTTTTGTCCCGGGCTGATCCTTGGGCGTGTGTAGAGGATCCAGATGCAGCTGATGTAGCAGAAGATGCAGACCAGGAGAGGCACGAGGCAGAGCATGATGAAGAACTCAAGACGCACTGGGAGAAGGATGGTCAGTTGTTTATCCGTGAACTTTTCGTAGCAGACAGTGCTGTTGATGGTGGCAACGTCCGGATGGTGCTCGATGATGAACACAATGGTGCAGTGGCCTGCGCTAAGAATCCAGATAATAACAGTGGTCACTATAGCATAGGCAGGCTTGTGGAGCTTGCGGTAAGTAATGGGGAAGACCACCCCAATGTAGCGCACCACACTGATTGCCATCAGCAGCAAGGAACTGGTGTAGATGGTGGAGAAGTAGATGAAGGAGGTAATGGAGCAGAGGACTCTAGACAGGTGCCACTCCATGTTGCTGTCAGCCTCGTACATTTTGAGGGGCAGGAAGCACAGAAAGATCAGGTCAGACACGGTCAAGTTTAACAATAAGATGTCTGTGGGATTGGTTTTTTTGTGGATCTTGACACTGAAGGCGTAGAGAGCCAGGAGGTTTGCAGGCAGGCCCATCAGGAATGTGATAATATAGACAGACAGAATCACCTCACTCATCACATACAACATACTGTAGCTCTGAAGAGAAACACATGGAGAAAACAACAGACATTCAGTGTCCACTGTTATAACAATCAAAAAAGTTTGACAATTTGCAAGTCACCTTCATAAATCTTTAGGTAGAAGAATAACATTTTCATTCCAAAATTGTCAGAACCTACCTTGATCTAGATGTGTATTTTTACAATTTATTTTGTATTCAGATTATGAATTGTAGTTTTCAGGGGGTGCAGTTAAGCTTCATGAAAATAAGTCTTCTGGTCAAAAGACCTGTGCTTTTGTGCCAGCAAATTTATTTGTAAGGAGTCAAACAGTCTGTTGTCTGTTTTGTATGAAGAGACTGCAGACACTTTTAATAAAAACACCAGGAGGCAAATAGTGAATGGTAATTATTAACTTATATGATAAAGGAGGGTGTATTTACACATGTGCCTTTGCATAAGTCAGGTGACAAACAATACAGCGTGGTGAGGGCAGAGGTGCGGAGAGGCATTAACAATGATAAAACGGCCTATAAGAGGAAAGTGAAGGACCCCCTTGCCAATAACATCCCGCGGCTGGTGTGGCAGGGGCTACAGAGCATCACTGTAACGTCCTCCAGTTCCTCGCCCCTGAGAACTACAACTTCCCTTCCCAGTACTGCTCAGAACTACAATTCCCAAGAACACATTCCCATAGCCCGGTCTCAATCACCCAAATTCTAATCACCTGCTGCACTCTACTCTCCATATATACCATATAAGCCATAGCCTCCTCGTGAGGTATTGTAAGTACAATCTGTCTTCTTACTGAGCGTTATATTCATTCTGCATATCCTGGTTTTGACTCTGTTTACGTATCCTGTTATTCTTGCCTTTTGGATTACCCTCTGTGCCTTAACCTTGATCTGTGCCAAGCCTGTTTTTGACCCCAGCCTGTCTGAAAGCCTGTTTCGTGTATCGACCCCAGCCTGTCTGACAGCCCGCTCCGTGCCTTGACCGAAGCCTGCCTCTAGTTTGCCCTATTGCCTGCTCCTTGTCAGTTTGGTTGTCAAGCCTGACATACTCCTGTTCTATTTCAGGACATGGATCCTGGAGGATTACATGCAAGGCTTTCTGAGCAGAAGGAAAGAATTGAGGAGCTCTGCCACCTGCTTTGCCAATCAACACTCTCCAATCTGCAAGAAGGAGAACAGGTACCTCCGTCTCCATCACCACATATTTCCATGCCCTCTAAATTTGATTGCACCCCTGGCAAGTGCAAAGGGTTTCTTATGCAATGTTCCCTTTACGTAAATCATCATCCAGATCAGTTTCACACCGATAGGCACAAGGTGGACTTTATCATCTCGCTATTAACCAGCAGGGCGTTAGAGTTGGCTACGGCTCTTTGGTCTGCACGTAACCCAGGTTTGGTCTCTGAATCTGTGTTTTTGAACCTATTCCACGAGGTATTTGATCACCCTGCTACAGGGCATTGTATTGGGGACCAATTATGTGACATCCACCAGGGTACACGTCCAGCCTCTGCCTATGCTTTAGAATTTTGTACCATGGCTGCTGGAAGTGGATGGAGCGACACGGCCCTTCTTACTGTCTATAGAAGAGGTCTGTCTCAGGAGCTGCAGTCTGAATTAGCCTATAGAGGTGATTCAACTGACCTCCATCGATATATTACTACGTCTATCTCTATTGACAATCTCTTTGCAGACAGAAGAGGAAACAAACCACCTTGTATTTCCCGACTCCTCCCTCCACCTAGACCAGCATCCACATCTGAACCAGAACAAATGCATTTAGGATGATCCCCACTGTCTTCAGATGAAAGACAACGCCGGTTCCAAGAACACTTGTGTTTGTACTGTGGGGATAAAAATCATATTCTCCACAGCTGCCCTGTCAGACCCCCTCGAACTGGATCCTCTACACCTTCACCAAGGGAATGGGATAGCCTAAGTCTTCGATTGATTTAAGCCAACATCAATTGAACTTACCGGTTACTCTTACCTGTGTTGACAATCAGATGTCCATTAAAGGCCTAGTGGATTCCAGAGCAGCAGGAAACTTCATTGATTGCTCATTAGCCCATTCGGGTGTGGACTTCATCCCCCTTTTCTCGTTTCTTAAGGATTAACGCATTGGATGGTCAACCCCTAGGAACGGGATACACTACGCATCAAACCAGCCCTGTCAGATTACAAGTAGGAATCCTCCATTCAGAATGCATTCAATTCATGGTACTCACCTCTTCTAAGGAACAACTCATCCTGGGTTACCCCTGGCTCCGACAGCATGACCCTGTAATTTCCTGGTCCAAACGAGAGCTTCTGTCTTGGGGTGAGACCTGTCACCAACAATGCCTTACTACAGCCTGTAGAGCCACATCTGTGGAGGAATGCCATGCTAAGCCTGTTACCTTCATCCCACCTGACTACAAGCAGTTCAGAACAGTGTTCTCTTAGGAACAAGCCAAAGTCCTTCCTCCTCATCGCCCATGGGACTGTGCATTAGACCTAATACCGGACGCTTCCTACCCAAAAGGACATATCTATCATTTATCTGATTCTCTGAAACAGGGCTTTATTAGGCCTTCCACATCCCCGGCTGGTTCCAGTTTCTTCTTCGTGGCGAAAAAAGATGGAGGCCTTTGACCCTGCATAGATTACAGGTCATTAAATGCTGTTACCATTAAGCACAGGTACGCTCTGCCTCTTATTCCTGCTACGTTGGAAGCTGTCGGTCAAGCCACCATATATACAAAATTAGACCTTTGCAGCGCATATAACCTGGTGCGCATACGAAGAGGAGATTAATGGAAGACTGCCTTTATAACACTGCTGCCATTACCTGCGCTCAACAGACCATGGTCCCATATTGCTATGGATTTCATGACTGACATGCCTGTTTCCTCTGGTTTTACTACAATCCTGGTTTTAATTGATCGTTTCTAAAAAATGTGTCGACTCATCCCTATGAAATATCTACTGAATGCCATGGAATTGGCGGAGTGTGTATTCCTCCATGTTTTTAGGCAATATGGGTTACCAGAAGACATTGTATCAGACAGGGGGCCACAGTTCACCTCAAGGGTTTGGAAAGCCTTTTGTGAAATACTAGGAGTTTCCATCAGCCTAACATCGGGTTACCACCCTCAATCAAATGGCCAGACTGAACACCTGAATCAGGTAATAGGCACCTTTCTTAGACAACAGTGTTCCTCACATCCTCAGGACTGGAGAAGGTTTCTACCATGGGTAGAATACGCCCAAAATTCACTTGTTCATTCATCCCTTGGCATGAGCCCATTCCAATGTGTTCATGGCTATCAACCCCCACTTTTCCCCTGGGACACAGAACCACTTCGGGTAGAAGCAGTTGAACAATGGTTTTCTCGTAGTTCAAAGGTTTGGGACAGGGCACATCAACATCTGCAGAGCGCCTCCCAGGTCCAGAAGAGGAACGCAGATTGGAGAAGACGTCCCATGCCACTGTTTCACCCTGGCCAAAGGGTCTGTTTGTCTACCAGGGACATCAGACAGCACCTTCCAAGTAAGAAACTCAGTCAGAGGTATATCGTCCTTTTAAGATCACTCATCGAATAAATCCGGTTACATACCGTCTACAATTGCCCCGCCAGTTTCGGCTCGCCTCTTCATTCCATGTTTCTTTGTTAAAGCCAGTGCACTTTAGCCCCATGCATCCCCCTGTGGCGGCTCGGACGCCTCCGCCATCCTTTGTCATTGATGGACAACCTGCCTACCGAGTCCGTGACCTCTTGGCATCACGGAGACGTCAAGGATCGTTGCAATACCTGGTCGACTGGGAGGGGTACGGGCCAGAGGAGAGATCCTGGATTCCAGCTAAGGATGGCTTGGACCCGAACCTGGTTGCTACATTTCACCGAGACCACCCTGACAGTCCGGCCCCACGTCCCAGAGGTTGTCTGCCTTCTCAGCCCTCCTGTGCGTCTGTAGCCACCCGTCGAGGGGGGGGCCCTGTAACGTCCTCCAGTTCCTCTTCCCTGAGAACTACAACTTCCCTACCCAGTACTGCTCAGAACTACAATTCCCAAGAACACATTCCCATAGCCCGGTCTCAATCACCCGAATTCTAATCACCTGCTGCACTCTACTCTCCATATATACCATATAAGCCATAGCCTCCTTGTGAGGTATTGTAAGTACAATCTGTCTTCTTACTGAGCATTATATTCATTCTGCATATCCTGGTTTTGACCCTGTTTACGTATCCTGTTATTCTTGCCTTTTGGATTACCCTCTGTGCCTTAACCGTGATCTGTGCCAAGCCTGTTTTTGACCCCAGCCTGTCTGAAAGCCTGTTTCGTGTATCGACCCCAGCCTGTCTGACAGCCCGCTCCGTGAGTTGACCCAAGCCTGCCTCTAGTTTGCCCTATTGCCTGCTCCTTGTCTGTTTGGTAGTCAAGCCTGACATACTCCTGTTCTACATTATATTCAACTATCTAATTCTATATTACATCTTGTACAATAAATACACATTGTCATTAACGACTCGCCTGGGAGTATATCGTTACAGAATACCTCGCCTATTTCAGGAGATGGATCCGGGAGGATTATCTGCAAGGCTTTCTGAGCAGGAGGAAAGAATTGAGCTGAATGTTTTCATTTCTCGCTTCGAGAGAGGGACTCAACTTACAGCTGCACGGCCACTACAGTCCTCCGGTCACAGCACACTCACACTCCAGGAACACCAGGTGAGGCAGGTGCTGAAGAATGTGAACATCAGAAAAGTAGCTGGTCCGGATAGTGTACTTGGAAAAGTTGCCTGTGCCGACCAGCTAGTGGGAGTCCTAATTAGGTTGTTCAACCTTTCACTGTCACAGGCTACAATCCCCCTGTGCCTGAAGTCAACTACCATCATCCCTGTCCCAAAGTCTCTTGCCCCAAAGTGCTTCAACAACTACAGACCTATTGCCTTAACATCAGTAGTCATGAAATGCTTTGAGAGGCTCACCTTGCAGCACCTCAAGTCCTGTCTCCCCTCAGACCTGGAGCCACATCAGTTTGCCTACAGAGCAAACAGATCAATGGAGGACGCTGTTGAGAATGAGATTCTATATAATCATGTTTAAATACAGTTTAAACAGTTTAGAATGGTTTTACTAGATGAGAGTATTATGCACCTAGGATTTAGAGCCTGTTAGAGGATTTAGGCAAACATGGAGACAGATTCAAGACCAAGAGAGTGAGTAGGACAGACGGCCCATCAAAGTACTGTTTTTATATTATAACATCAGAATAAGCTTATAGCTTATGACTTATAGCTTATAACTCTGATATATATTAGACTGCTTATAACTATATGATCCATTGTATATTAGACTTTAATTTCATCACAGATCAAATACATAGTTGATGCCATTCGGACTAATAGGACATTTTACTGACAGGACACCAGACAGATAGGGGGTAACTGAGTTATTTGAATAACAACTTGCAAGGCCATTTGATAAAATCCTAGACCTAATTTAAGGTGACCTGTTGATGCTCATGCGAGACAGTCACAGGTCTGAGGAGATAAGGGTCTTCTTCTAGAAGGTATGTGAACAACAATGCTAAGGCTACAGATGTAGATACTCGTAAGTGGTGGCTCTTGCACCGCGGCACCAATCAGTGCATTGAATTGCCAATAAATGGTCTATACTCGTCGCTGGGTGGTGCTAGACCACTTTAAAAAAAACAGGAGATACGTTTTTTGAGGACATAGACTGATATTAAATCACTGTAATTGTATTAATATACACACACAGTAGAATAGCTTTATTAATTTAAATAACGCCTTGTTTGGGACGATTCTGTTCAGTATCGCAATATTTTGCGCGCGCAATTATATCGAACCCCCCACGTGCTGATTATATGAAACTATTCCCAAGCAAAAAAAAATTGTTCATCGTGATACTGTAGCTCAAAAGCAAGTTTACTAAAGTCTAGGGATGGGCCAATAACAATTTTAATGTAAGTACAGAGTATTTAATTTTTGGATCTTGCTGATTCGAGTAGCCTACCGATACAAGTGCTTTTAATAACTATGCCAAATTTCACAATGTTTATAAAGCTAATCTGCTATTTCTTTCTAACTAGATAAAAAAAAGAAAAACAGCTTTGTGGAAGCAAATGCAAAAGCCGCATGTTTGTGTTCGCATTTGCACTTTATCTAAGCACTGCGAGCAAAAGCTGACGTTTTGTGTAAGATGAGTATGTCTGTTTGAAGTGACTTTCTCCAAACAGTGATAATCACATAGGCTAATCATATAATATTCTGTAAAGGTATTCGATTGTTTTATTATAGTCTATACACAATTATAGCCGTACTATAACTGTAATCTATTGAACAAAATTTAAATAGGCTATTTAAATAAGCTAGTATTGTATACTAGCGTATCACCTTTGTGAATAATCATCTATATTTACGAAGAATCAATGTACCACACAGCTCAGCAGTGTGTAAGATGGTAGGGATATGCACAGAACAATGATCATTCGTTACATAGGAACTAACAAACTATCGGTTTTATGCTTTCATTGAAGACAGAAAAAACGTGATCTCTCAGAATTCTGTGAAATTACCACAGACCTTTGACTTCAAAATCCCTGGCAGTTTCACGGAATTGCATGATGACGTAGCAGAGTGTAAATACTGTAGATTTTGCAAGTTGGCAGGCTGCGGATGGTGTGCGGGCGTATAAACATGCGACTCACATACTAGAGTTTGCGAGTTCAAATCCAGGTGGGCACTTTGCTTTCCAACGCGATGCAGACATGTTGCAAATGTGCTTTTTTATTATTTTTTTCCACACTGTCACCATGGTTACAAACAATACATTACGACATAATACATGTTACATGGAGGTAACAGCAAGGTTTCTGTGTCACGGTTCATGAGGGGTTTGTCACATCCTGCCCTAGGATGTGTCTGTTATTTCTGTTCTGTGTGACTTTTTGCCCCTTCCTAGTGTTTGTATATTCATGTTTATATTGATTCCTAGCCCCCCCCCGTGAATTATTCTGTGTATTGCATTCCCTGTGTTATTGTAGCCACGCCTCTCTTCTTGGTCTGGGCAATCCGATCTCCTGGGTGTTCTTGTTAGGTAGTTCTTCTGTATCAGCTTGATTAGTCAATGTGCTTCAGCCTTGTGTTATTAGTTGTTTTCACCTCTCTATTTAATGTGCCCAGACCAAGAGGAGAGTTGTTGGACTATTGTGGGTTTTCCACCCCGTCACTGTGTTTTCCCGAGTTCCCCGTGAGTGTATGTTCTAGTGTTCCACGTGTGTCATCTAGCTAAGTAAGTCTTTTGTTTCTTTATTCCGAGGTACGTCTCCTTTTAGTTCTTTTGTTATAAGTGTCCGTGCCACTTTAAGAGCACAAGGGTTTTGTGTTTGTACCGTGTGTATTTTCTGCCGGTGACTAGTTTATGTTGCCTTTTTGGGGATTCAATAATAAAGATCCCAAGCTTCGCTCACAGTATACCGCCTCCAGTCTCTCTCCCTCAATCTACACCGCACATCGTGACAGGGTTGGAGGCAGGCGCGTCTTCACTGAAGTGTATATTTATTTAAACAAGGAGGAACTCAACAAGAAACAGATAGACAAGAATACATTACCATGTTGGGTGTGTTCTTTGACCAACTAAAGCGTTTCTGCAAGCCTAGCCTTACGTCAGCATAGTTTCTGTTGCTGATAGGAGTGGCAGTTCAATAAAGGTATGTTTTTTTTTTTTTTTAAGTTTGCCATCCGAACAAGAATTATCTTACACCTGTCTCCGATTTCTTTAAACTTTCAATTTTTAGATTGTTAGAGTTTCTCTTAGCAGAATGGCAGATGGAGGTGAAGAAATAACTTTGGTGGCGAATATAGGACTGGGCAGGATCGACTCTCAGCACTGGGCAAGATCTTTTATTGGAACTTAATGCAAAGATGTGCTGTACAACCGCGTCATAGAAGTCTTTTTAAAAGAGAAAGGAGGACAGACTTCGTTTTCAAATAATGAGCAGCTTTGGTGAGTTTGATGGATTTTTCTATATTTTTACTAGCAGGGCCTTAGGGATGGGCCGATACCGATACCAGTACTTGGTATCGGGCCGATACTGTGCATAAGTACTCGTACTTGTAATTGTGAAGAAGGCCCAATACTCCAAGCCGATACTTCCTCCACATTTAAGAGCGTTATGCCGCGCAAGGCTTTACAGATTAACCACAGGTGGCCATAGTTGTAAATCTAATTCATGTAAATGTTTCACTGGAAATGTTCAGCCCTATGCATATATTTCATATATTGATAATAGCGACAGTCTACTTCGTCATTCAGAGACCATGTTTATAAAGCTGTAAAACTGTCTTTATTGCTATTTAAAAAAGAAAGAAAAGCAATTTAAATGCGCTTAAAATGCATAATCATTCCAAAGACAGAGCCACTAGTTAGCTATTGAAAAAACTATTTTCCTCAGCAGTTTTCCAGTACTGTTTAAATGGCGAAATGCGATATAGTTTTTCTCATTGCTATTTTCATGTAGCCTAATATTTGTAAAATTATAGGTAAAAAATATTAGAATCCTAAGGAAATGTGCATATTTAAGCATGTAATCAATCAATAAAATTATTTTATAAAGCCCTTTTTACAACAGCAGTTGTCACAAAGTGCTTTGACAGACACCCGGCCTGAGACCCCCAAAAGCAAGCAACACAAGTGATGCACAGTGGCTAGGAAAAACTCCCTAGTAGGAGGGACCTGGGAAGAAACCTGAAGAGAGGCCAGACTCGAGGGGGTGGCCAGTCCTCTTCTGGCTGTAATAGGGTTGATGCGTTTGACAATCTTAAATGGACCAATGTATCTGTGTGCGATCTTCCTTGAGGGAAGTTGATGCCGAATGTCCTGAGTGGACCGCCACACCCATTTCCCAGGATGGAAGACAGAGGTCGGACGACGTCTCCTGTCAGCCTGCCTCTTCCTTCCATGTTTCCCTGTTTAAGCCTGTTCACTATAGTCCCATGTTTCTTCCCGTGGCCGCTCGGACGCCTCCTCCTCCGTTGGACATTGATGGGGCAAGCCCAGCTTCTGGTTCCTTGTGCTGAGATGTCCCTGTTCCAGAGCAAGATGTAACTTTATTAAAGCATTCTATTGTCAACCAGCACCTGACTCCTGAAATCATAGTTTCAACAAAGATCCTGTTAAGCTGTAAAATAACCATAAATGTACAATGCCATCGCTACAGCTCTTCACACATCAATTAGCCACCTCGAGCAGCCAGGGAGCTACGTCAGGATACTTTTCATAGGCTCCAGCTCGGCATTTAACTCCATTGTTCCCGACATCCTGGTGGACAAGTAGACCAACATTGGTCCCCCCCCCACCTGTGCCTGGATCAAGAACTTCCTGACTGATCGCCCTCAAATGTTTAAGGTAGGCACCACCTGCTCCTCCACTCTGACCCTCACCACAGGTACCCCCCCCGGGCTGTGTGCTGAGCCCTCTCCTGTATTCCCTGTATATGCATGACTACACACCCATCCACCCCTCCAATACCATCATTAAATTTGTGAATGACACAACAGTCATTGGCCTCATCAGTGGAGGGGATGAGTCTGCATACAGGGACAAGGTCAAAATGCTGGCAGGTTGGTGCTCTGAACAAAACCTGCTGCTCAATACCAGCAAAACTAAAGAGATGTTTTTTTCATAGACTTTAGGAAACAAAAGGGGGAACCAGCCCCACTGAGCATCAATTCTTGGGACATACATAGCTGAGGACCTCTCCTGGTCGGCCAATACATCTGCGGTGGTAAAAAAAAGGCCCGACAGCTACTCCACTTCCTAAGGATACTTAGAAGGAACCATCTGGAAGAGAAACTGTTAGTGGCCTTTTACCCGGCACCATCAAGAGCATCCTGGCTTTCTGCATTACGGTTGTTATGCCAATTGTATATTATAATATGGTGGACAGAAAGAACCTGCAAAGGGTCCTAAAGACAGCACAACGTATCTCTGGAAGTTCCCTACCCTCGCTACAAAACGTCCCCAGCACACAGTGGGAAATCACTGCTGAACTCTCACACCCAGGACAGCACCTGTTCAACCTCCTGGCAGGTGGTGCAGATGCCTTAAGAGTTGGACTCAAGAACAGACTCAAAAATATTTTTTTTCCCTGGGCCACCTCATTTATAAACATGGCGTACGCACAAAAGAAGACGTACGCCGCTCTCTATGCAAAAATGGGATTTATAAAAAGCAAACTTGCCTGGGAAATGTGCAGTCCTTCACGGCAACTCTGACCCAGTCCGTACTCACAAAAACGGGTGAAATAAGAAATGGTTACACTGCCGGCAGGTGGATGAGACAACTGAAAATGTCTGAAATTGCAGACCGTTGTGTAAACAAAATCGAAATGCTGGCTAAATAATAATATGAACATTTCACAAAGCCATTCTCACAATTAACAGCCTGTGGTGAAATACAAATAAAATGAAACAAGGTTGTAGCCAACGTAAATGCAAATGACATATTTGCAAAAAGAACACTCAAATATGTTCTGTAATTATATTGGCATGTTATGTAATTCATCCTCAAATAATATTTGGCGATGTGTCCATCTGGCGGAGAAGATATACATTAGATTGCATTCACTATGGAATCATGGTGTTCATGTATATGCTTTTAGTTCATTTTAATTTTAAATGTGTTCCATCTTATGTCTTAACCATTTTGATAGGTGCAAGAAATTGTATTTGTGCAGAATTATTTCCTATTTACAATTACATTAATACCAACATATGTACCTTATCAGATACACTCGTTAATAATAGTTATTAAAAGCCATGCCAACACAATGCGTAATGATGCACAATGGCTGATCTTGCGCTGTTAGAAGATGTGGCAAATGGAAGGATTCGGAGGAAACGCATTTTCAGACAACAAGAAGACTTTCTGGCAAACGAGGACGAGTGGCTTATGAGCTGGTTCCGACTTCCTCGGGTCGTCCTGTTGGATTTCTGTGCTCGTTTGGAGGAGCAGCGTTACAGAGGAGCACTCTGAGAGACCACGCCGTGCCAGTCCCACTTCAACATTAGGATTTCTGGTGACTGGCACTTTCCAGAGGGAATTGGCTGACCGGTCAGGGATATATTAGCCAGGTTATGCCAGACGTTAGTAGGTAGAATAGGCAAACAAAAAAGCACAATTTGCAGCTATGTCCGGTTTCCCAAACGTAATCGGTGCTATTGACTGCACTATTGACTGCACTCGATTCATTAATCGAAAGCATTTTCATTCCACCAATGTCCAAATAATTTGTGAATAATCTGTGAATGCAGACATGTTGCTCTAATGTAACCAATTTTTCTCCACCTGTGGCAGACACACTTTCATGATGAAGCGCTAGATGCTTTTTGGCACCGACTTTAATATCTTTTCCACCTCGCCAACAATTGTGTGAAGTGGCTTTTTTCTGTTTTCCTCTGTGTTTGCCATGATTTCTCAATCAATTAATATAAATTTCGGGGCGTTTCACTAACTATTTATGGCCAACTATGGGCGTGACATGTAGCCGCAAAAGCTGCGGCCCGTATTTGAGTTGATTGTGGTTTATAAAGGGAAAATGGCGTAGGACGTGCATGCGCATGGTTTTATAAATCTGAATATTTCTTTGCGTACGCACGTCTTATGTTTCATCCGTACGCCACTTCTGATGCAAATCCACCACAAAGTTTTATAAATGAGGCCCCAGGTCCCTAAATTCATATAGTGTGTGCATTACGATGTGTAAATGATGTATATATTGCTCACTTCACTCATTTTATTGTTTATATTTATTATGCACAGGCCGAAGGAACAGTGCAATTTCATTGTATACTTGATGTGCACTGACAACAAAGATTCTTATCTTATCTGACATTACAGATGTGTATTAGGGGGTAAAATACAGGTGTAATTTCAATATTTACTTTGTAGCTACTGTTTAAATAGACATTGTTTGCCCAAGAGAGCAGTCATGTAAATTATCCCAGGATACTAACATCCTAACAGTTATGTTCCCATTTGTCATGTTTTGCTATATCCTCAGATACGTATTAAAATGTTTCTGGCAATTTAAATACAGTATATGGTCTTGATTTTAACATCCAAAGTTATCCAGACCGGATGAAATCTAAACCTAAACATTAGAAAAATGATTCCAAATAGGTAATTTAGTATCCTGAATAAAAAGGGTTCTAAATTAAAATCAAAATGGGTATATCTAGAACTCACATTTCTAATTAGTCTATGGGAGCAGCTGAATTATCAGTATAGTTTGCCAATGGAACTACTAAAAGCAGTTTTTTGAATGTTGCTTCTGTTTTATTTAGAAAGCTCCTGTTTTGTGATTAAAGAAATCTTACCAAACATATGGGTTTGAAAAAAATATTGTTGAATATTAAAATGCATGAAAGAAAATATATATTCTCACAATCAATTATACTGTGACAGAGCATGTATTCACTGTATTTAACAGTTACATGCAAGGGCATAGGAACATTGGGGGATATGTGGTCCCCCCCAATAATAAGATACATTTATAAAAAATATAGAACTGACTCTTGCCCTTGGTTACATGCATCAATGCAGTGAATCGGGAAAGTGTATGTAACATACTGTAGCACATGGTTGCTGTACCACACACTGTGAGCAAGTGCACTTCAGCAGACTGTCACTAACTGAGAGTGAGACCATTTATGCCTTTTGGGACATACAGCATATATTTCACCAGAACAGGAACAAGAACAAGGAAATGTACAAGACCATTACTCAGTAACCTTATTTTGGTAACACTTTACATTAAGTCTACATTCATTAGCCGTAATAACATAGTAATGAATGGGTTAACAACAGGGTAAGTACTAATAAATATGTAAACAACATGTAATAACTATGTGATTAGGGATTAGCGGCATTAGTTATGGAACAAAAACATGTAATTACAAACCAGATTGTTCCACATGTGTAGTTACTAATGATTTATTTTTCCGTAGTTACATGATGTGTATTTACATGTGTAACTAACATGGGTTGTAATTACACTTGTGTATTTACAATGTGACACTGGGACCAATGCATTTTAACGTTTAGCATTGTTACATGTAACTACATTAACATTGTTACATGTAAATACACAGGTTCTTATTACCAAAGTAGGTTAGACTAGGACACTTAGCAAGGCACACCCTATCTATATCTTCATCAAAGTTATATGATTGTAGAGCAACAAATTTATAGTTGACATTAATTTAACTATAATGTGTTAAAATTTAAAATGAAATTACATAGTAATTACATGTTATTTACATATTATTTATTTATTTATTTAACCCATTAATTACCATGTTATTACAGCTAATGAATGTAGACTTAATGTAAAGTGTTGCCCTTATTATTATTATTTTTTATACCTCCCAAATGCCTTCTTGGCAGCTCCGCAACTCTGTGGACAGATGTGGAATGGTGAAGGGCGCTCACATGGTTCATCCAACCACATGTCGCCGAGCTGGCCGATTATTTCTGCACTGCTCATCCAACACGGAGTCCTTTAGTTGGATCCTGTTCGAGATGATTATACACACTATACTCCTGCAACTGAATTTACAGGCGCCCGATCTGCACACAAGGAGTCGCTGGAGAGTGGCACGGCAGAATAAATCATTTGATTTATCTAAGCCAAATCCTGGGCAGCGCTATTTTCTACTGCCCTGTGTTGGAGCCATAGTTAGGCTCAAACCACTATCACAACGTAGCTTATCCTGCAAGGCAGCAAGTTTTCCCACTACCCCAAGCAGACTTCCTATTGAGTAAACTTTCCGATTCAGATCATGGATATGATTGGATATGATCACAGTAACAGCACCATTATACGTTATAGTTGTGACAGAATGTGGTATGATAAACAACACCAATAAAGCTCAATTCCTAACAAGACACTGTGGATACAAACATTGTGCTCAGGGTAGCATTTAGCTGTCAATTCACCTGTTACAAAAAGCAATGTGCTGAAAATGTGCTAAAAACATTTACTGGATGTAGAGATTGTCTAGTGAATGGTTTCTTTATAATGTACATGGGGCGAGTACCTGTGAAGAATCTATATTAGGTCATGAATTGTCAGACAAAACTCCCTGAGTTGTGGGAAAGTTTTCTAGTCCGTCTGTGTTTCTGGTATATATCTGAGGCATCGTGATGACACCAGAGGAGCTGCTCCCACTTCTTCCTGTCAGGATCCTCTTTAAGGTGGCCTGGAATGTGGAAGAAGAGAAGTAGAATGTCACAGGGTCCAAGACAGTGTTGACTGTGGTCAGGAGCAGAGCATAGAGTCGCCATTCAACGTCGTCCTGGATAATGAAACCCTGTACATGGGTGACATTATAGGGCAGGAAACACACTACAAATACCAGTAGGGTTCCCACTGCCATGCCAACAGCTCGCTTCCTCTTCTCCGCATGTAGGTTGGGGGTCCTATTGAGGATCAAGATGAAGTTCAGGTAGCAGAATATGCAGACCAGCAGGGGTATGACATACAGAACCACACACAGTTCCAAGCGCATCGGAAGCACAACCATTTTCTGCTCCTGTGTGAAGTTATTATAGCAGCCAGAAGTTTTGAGGCCATCCACCACCGTCTGGCCCTCCACAATGTAGACAAAGCAGAGGTGGGCCAAGCTGAAGACCCAGATCACCAGGCAGCTCACCATGCCATACGAGGGCTTGCGGTGGAGACGGTAATGGACAGGAAAGGCCACACACAGGTAACGGTCAATGCTCAGCGCCATTAGCAGGAGGGAGCTTGTGTAGATAGTAGAGAAGAAGATGAAGGTGGTAATGTTGCAGAGAGTGCTGGAGAAGGTCCAGACCATGTCAGAGGCAGCCTCGTGCATCTTAAGGGGCAGGAAGAGCAAAAAGACCAGGTCAGACACGGTCAAGTTCAGCAGGAGGATGTCTGTTGGCGTAGGCTTTTTGTAGATTTTGAGGCTGAAGGTGTAGAGTGCCAGTATGTTGGCAGGCAGGCCCAACACGAAGGTTATGATGTAGACAGTCAGAATAACCAGACTACTCACCAACATGATAACTACGAACGAGCAGAGAAAGATGTCAACTATGATCTGTATTTACTAGTTTCAGTGAAATCTTTCAATTTAAATCAAAATGAACCATCATCTAGAATGTTGATAATGCATTATTAATGCAGATTTCTGGTTAAATAATAAAGACAAAATACATAATCGGTGAAGGTCTATCTTTTTCATGTTATATATTTTAAAGCCTGAGTTCGCCAAGTTGAAAATAAACCTTCATGGTTTGATTTACCTGGTTATCAACAGACAAGCTGATAGGGTTTTAAATCTTCAATTAGAAGGTTTTTATTAACTAGCAGTTATTAACTGTTACTCACATTAACAGTCGATCAAATAAAAGATAAATCCTTCATGGTATGATTTAGCTGCTTATCAACAGACAAGCTGAAAGAGTTTTAAATCTTCTATTAGTAGGTTTTTATTAATTAGCAGTTATTAACTTTTACTCACATCATTAACAGTCAATCAAACAGAAGATACACTGGAAAGTCAAGAACAAGTCGGAAAGATTTCTTTTGCTTTTGGATCAATGTCATTTCTCAGCTCTGTACGGCAAGACTGTTCATTGGTTGCCATTAACAGTTCCTTCATTTTACATGGACATTTCTTTTTTCTCATTTTATTAGCACAAGCAAACAGTCAAAAGGTAGCTTGTTTATCCTTTAGCAAACATAGTAAAACACATATGAGTCACACTGCCTTATCAGTGACATTTTGCATAACTGACGCCATAGGATTGGATTTGACTCAGGGTTAAGATCTTATAGTTTTATGTAATTCTTTGTTTTTTGTGCTATGGGGTTGAAGCCTGATTGAATATTTAGTGTAGACCATATTTGTCACCCACCACCAAGATCTGGGCTTATCATCACAAAAGTCAATTTTCTTATTTTTCATTTCTTGAAATACAAACTCAAAGCTTTGAAATGGTATGGTATGGTAAATTGACTGCATTTATATAGCACTTTTTCTAACCAACAATTGCCACCAAAGCGCTTTATAGTGCCTCACATTCACCCACTCATTCATACACTGACGGCGGTGTCAGCCATGCAAGGTGCCAGCCAGCTTGTTGGGAGCTTTCTTGCTCACGGACACCTAAACACTTGATCAAGGGGACCTGAGGATAGAACCACCAACCTTTCAGTTGCTAGACAACCTAATTGACCCACTGAACCACTGTCGCCCCAGTTGATCAAATAGAAGATAAAAATACACTAGGAATTTCAGTCCTGAGAAACCTTCCCTCAAAGTTAATTGGCTCTATGCAGACTATAATGTGACAAAACCGGAAAACATTTTTTGTCTAATTTCTGGAATAGGCACAGAGTATTCTGAGAGGAGTTTACCCCAGTAATTTTATCTAGTTTTGTCTAAACATGTATTTTTTAAAGTATTATTATTAACATCAATATATTTTGGCAACAACCCTCCCCGTTCAGTTTTGGTGGCGACACACACCTCAGAATAAGCAGATAAGGTTTGCTAGTGATATCTAGCTAGTTCACATTAGAATTTTCAACTCTCTGCATACATATGCCTATACCTAAAACACCATCAGATTTTCACACAAGTCCTAAAAGTACATAAATAGAACACGATTAAACAAATGATCTGGTGCCCGACTAATGCGGGGACAATGAACAAAAGGTGCTGTCATTTCTAAACGTTCATCTGATATGTATGAACTGAAGGCACCCTCAAATTATAGCTGACAGTCTGCACTTTAACATAATTGTTATTGCATCCTTTGAAACTGAAAGTGCTAGAGTACAGGACCAAAATAATATAGAAATTGTCACTGCCAAATAAAATATGGGGCTCACTGTATCCTTGAGTGGCAAAATTGTGTGAATGTGCTGCGAGACCAGGTCTGGCTCTCAGTTTGTGGGGCATTTCAATGTCCTGAGATAGTCGTCATGCAATTATCCCCAGTATACACAATAATTATGCAACTAAATGAAAAAAGTTTCCCATTTCACTTGTTGATTTATCTGTTAAATTGAGAACAATATACAAACAACTAAAAGTAAACAAATAAATATATCTGACATTTCAAAACAAATCAGTGACCAATTTAGCCACCCTTCTTTTCAATATCAGTCATAAGCCTTCCATTCATGGAGTCTATCAGTTGGTTGATCTGTTGACAATCAACTTTTTGTGCAGCAGCAACCACAGCCTCCCAGACAATGTTCAGAGTGATGTACTGTTTTCCTTCACCGTAAATCGATCATTTAAGAAGGGACCACATGTTCCAAATAGGCTGAAGGTCAGGTGAGGAAGATTTTTCTTTCATCTGTAAGACCTTAGTTGGCTAGCCACGCAGTGGATTACTTCAATGAATGCAATGGAGCTTTGTTCCCCATGAAAATCATGGTGTTCTTGAAAGATCCAGACTTTTTCCTGTACCACTGCTTGAAGACATTTTCTTCTAAAAACTAGGTTTGGGAGTTGATTTTAACATTCATATGGAAAACTCAAATGACCCTCTCCAAAAGGCTTTTAGAGCAATAATTGACTCAGTGGGTTTTATCCAACATGTCTTGTTTTGTCTCATGGAATAGATGTTGTAGATCTCAGTGTTTATCTTAAAAATCCAGAAATTTCAGACCACCATTTGATTGCATTTACTGTCACAACAGTTACTCCAACCAGAACCCAACCAGGGAATATAAATTCTCTGAAAACCCAACGGTTCTTCCTGACTCAATCTACCATACCAATGATGCCACAGTTAACACATCTGTGGATGATCTAAGACCCTGGATGCAGTTGCTCTGCTAAAAACTAAATATATCCTCAACATGAAAAAGTGTATGCTGAAGACTCATTTCTTCAGTACTTTCTATGATATAGTGGAGTCTGGCCCAGGGGGATAAAAGAGTATGGCGGTACTGTTGATGAACCACCGATGCTGGCTTGCCTGGTAGGCTCCCCTCTCCACTGGGATATCCTCGCTCCAACGCCACTCAGGGGCCCGAGTCACTGGCCTGCTCATGTTGCCCCATGATACTCGACACTTGTGGGATAAGAGTATACTGTGTGGACTATACTCTACCCTCTCATGGTGGTTGTAGTCTGTTGGTGTTCCTTTGGTGGGGTGGTCATGGCAATGTGGGGGGGTCTGAATCATGCTTGTTTGATCCTGCCCAAGCAGGACCATGTCTCCAGTCTCCCCCTGTCTCAGCCCCAGATGTTATACTGACTAGTCTCCCCCTGTCTCAGCCCCAGATGTTATGCTGACTAGGGTCATTCTATCCTTTCTCACTCCCCACTTAAGTCTCATTGATATGTCACAGGGGACAAGAGGCAGTTTATACATTTTATTTTTGGGGTCAGAGTTGTACCGAGGTTCTAGACCTTAGGTAGACTCTAATGTTTCTGATGTCATGTTAATCCTAGGAGGACCCAAACCCTTGGAACATGCTTCAGGACCATGTGACCTGATGACTCATTCCTGTCCCTGTCCTGTGTCCACCCCGCTGTGCTGTTGCCAACATTACTGCTGTTGGTAATCACGTTTCCACCTGGTGATTCCAGTTGTTCAACACCAGAGAGCATCACATTCTCACTGCCCAATACCACTAAATTGTGTTGATGTTACATAAAGACTATGGTCACATCACACCTATTCCTTTCTTCATTTTTGTATAGTAAGTTAACACTGATAAACATTGTGACCTTGATACAATGGGCTGTGTACCTTCAGATCGCCCCAAACTGTACAGCCAGAAGAGGACTGCCCACCCCCTTGAGACTGGTCTCTCTAGGTGTTTACCTAGGTTTCACCTACTAGGGAGCTCCTGGCCACAATGCATCACTTGTGTTGCTTGCTCTGTAGTGTTATAGGTTGAGAATCTGTCAGAGCTCTTTGTAAATAGGGCTTGATAAAATAAATTTGATTGGTTGATTGAATCAATATAAGGAATCCTTCTTGTTGACATACATGTTGATAACTAAAATCAAGGTTTTGTGTAACCACAGCTTCATGTGAGGCAAAGCAGTTTATGAAGCCCTGAAATAAAGGCAATTATCTAAGGAGCCTTTACAATGGACCTACAGTCGTATGCAAATGTTTAGGCACCCCTGACAATTTCCATGATTTTCATTTATATATAATTGGGTGTTTGGGTCAGCAATTCATTTTGATCTATCATGTAACTGAAGGACACAGTAATATGTTGGTAGTGACATGAGGTTAATTGGATTAACAGAAAATGTGCAATATGCATCAAAACAAAATTAGACAGGTGCATATATTTGGGCACCCTTGTAATTTTGTTGATTTGAATATCTGTAACTGCCTAGCACAGACCACCTCCAAAGTCCTACAACATTATCTTGCTACAGATGGTTTCACTGTACATCATTCAACAATTCAGCGCACTTTGCACAAAGAGAAGCTATATGGGAGAGTGATGTGGAATAAGCCTTTTCTGCTCACACGCCAACAAAATAGTCGCTTGAGGTATGCAAACGCACATTTGGACAAGCCAGCTTCATTTTGGAAGAAGATGCAATGGACTAATTAAACAAAGATGGAGTTATTTGTTCATGACAAGGGGCATTTTGCATGGCGGCAAAAAACTCAGCGTTTCAAGACAAACACGTCTACCCACAGTAAAATGTGGTGGAGGTTCCATCATGCTGTGGGGCTGTATGGCTAGTGCCGGTACTGGGAATCTTGTTAAAGTTAAGGGTTACATGAATTTCATTCAATATCAGCAGATACTTGAGAATAATGTCGAGGAATTAGTCACAAAGTTGAAGTTACGCCGGGGATATTTCAACACGACAAAGACCCAAAACACTGCTCCTTAATTTATTTTATTGTACTGTAAAGCACTTTGGATCAACTACGGTTGTGTTAAACGTGTGCTCTATAAATAAACATGACTTGACTTGCTTAAAATCCATTCTGGCATTTATGCAGAGGAACCAGTACAATGTTCATTTCCTCAGACCTGAATATCATTGAAAATCTGTGGGCTGATTTGAAGCGGGCTGTCCACACAACCTTTAAACTTAACTGAACAGGAAAATTTCTACAAGGATTGGACCAAAATACCTTTATCCAGAATCCAGACACTCATTGCAGGCTATAGGAAGCGTCTAGAGGCTATTATTTCTGCTACAGGAGGCTCAACTAAATATTGATGTGATATGTCTGTTGGGGTGAACCTCAGTGGTGTAGTCCAAGTACAAGGATACCTACCTAATCAACGTTATGCAGAATGGGAGATATTCGTTTTCCGATGTAAAGCACAAGGAGACTTAGTTCCATATCAGCAAATCTCATTAACTCCTGGTTCGCTTTTCACTAAATGCACTCTGGGTAATGAAGTTTAGCTCTTGATTTAAATGGACATTAACCACCATCAAACCTCCTTTTTCATTGGAAGCGCTAAACTCCGTTACCCAGGGTGCACTGAGTTACGCAAATTACCCTGCATTTTCAAAAAGTATTTCATTAGAGCTTCATGTTGTAATATCTAGTTTACTACATTGCTAAACGTATTCTCACAGCTGTGTGTAAGATGGTGGGGACATGCACTAATTAAACATGAATGGCTTTATGCTAGTGGTTGTTTAACTGCTAAAAATAATGATCCGGCCGACCTGCAGCTGAGACAGAGAGAGCAAAGTGTCTGGGAACGAGATTACTGCTTTTACACAGATTCTGTCAACTGTGAGTGTCACCTGGCTAACTAGACAAGCCACAACCAGTTAATTTTCTTTAGCCAAAGCCAAACAAACCACCTGTTAGGTACAGGATGTCAGCCACATATCATGAATAGGCCTGTTACAAATGGTATTGACCATGAATGTATTAGATTTCTGTTATCTGACTAGTATGTAAGATTACACAGACTACTCGTAGATTACACAGACTACTGATGAACTAGATTATCAGGCAATTTATAGAATGAAATGATAGGCCATCAGGCTATATACTGTAATACTATATTAGTAATTGCATTTATCAACATAGTTGTTTTAATTTGCTCATTGCTGGCTTGTATTTTAGGATGGCATAGAGCCCTCATACTCAACTCTGGACCTCAAAGCCAGATCCACTCCACTTTTTCATTGCAACCCTCTAATCTGGGGTTGAAATGATTTTATATAATCTTATTTAGACCTGGGACACCAGGGGTGTCCAATTAATGTAGAGGTAGAAAAAAAACAGCAGGCTCCGGACCCCGTAGGGTTAGAGTTGAATACCCCTGGCGTAGAGCATTGAGTGTGAAACAAACAATTGACCCTCAGAATCCTTGGTCTTCTACTGAATCAAACATCAGCCAGGCAGGACACATGCTATAGAGGTTGCATAATAGCAATAGTTTGATTCAGTATTTTTATAATTCAAAGTGTTGAATGGAATTGTGTTGGAAATATTAATAGCAACATTTAAATTAATGTTCAAAATGGTTTTTGAATGTGTGTGCTGCTGCCATAATAATCACCCTTGGAGCATTTAGGGTTAACTGTCATGCTCAAGGACAGAATAATGTTGTTAACCTTCTCAGATCTGGGATGAGATTTATAAAGGGCACCTTAACTTTGTTCCTGGTTTGGGGGGCATAAAAGCATACCCACATATCCAGAAACCACTACACTACAATTGATCAGTTGATCAATTATTTCATCTGTTTATCACTTAATTCCCAGTGTATACTGATGCCATTTTTGTAGGTTTGTAAATGTTATTTGTCACCACAAAAAATGTTTAGATGTTAATGAACTGCTACCATAAAAAAATCCAGTCAGATAATGTACTGAAACTGAATCGTCTGTAACTATTTCTTAAATGTGCACAATGTAACTTTTGCAGTTAAACCAAACAGATAAAAATCGACACTAGTATGATTTCAATTTTCAATTCAACAACTTTATTAATCCCACAAGGGGCAATTGAGTTTAGAGCAGATACAGCATGTACCACAACACACAAGCATATATAATGGCCTACCCAAAAAAGTTGTTCTCATTTAGAAGTCGAATTGCAGAAGGGATAAAATAATTAGTTTGATAATGATTTTGGAAGATAATTGTGCTTGAGAAAATGTGGACCATATTGTGTCTTCATAATTCAGTTCATTATATAAGACATGTGACCAAGTGGGTGCCAACATCATCAAAACGCAAAGAATTAGGGGTATGTTTGGCCAGTATACATGGGCTGGCATAGCACGCTAGTGTTCTGGCATGAAAATAATGAAAACTTAGCGTTATAAACAGAATCCTACAAAATGCAGCGGGCTAAAACAAACATTTTTACTTTTAATTACTTGGGAGCTCACATGAAAGCAGTAAAATCATACACCTGTGGGGGTCTATAAAAATCATCAGGAAAAATGCACTTTTTCCTTTAATATATATCACGACATTTATGTTAATAAACATCCTAAAAGAAACATGTTTTCCAAAAGAAAGCATTAGGTTTATGCTACTGCTGAGCGCATATCGCGATGGGTGTGTTTTTGATCGTGTTATACATCGGTTGCTGCTTGTTGTAAAATCAAAAGTTATTTAAATACTAAAGGATACCAAACCACTTAGAAGAGCCTATTCTTTGCCACGAGGACAACAAAATCATACCATCCGTATAGCAACAGGGTGATATAAGGTGGTTTGTAATTATTGTTGTTTCTCTACTCCTGTATTAATAAACGTTAAACTCAAATGAATGAAGTTCAATGTTAGGCTATTTATTTATTTATCTACACATGCCGCACCTTTTTTAATTTTATTTATTTAACCTTTATTTAACCAGGTGGGCATGTTGAGAACATTTTCTCATTTGAGACGGCAACCTGGCCAAGATAAAAGCATCTAGGTACAGACAACAAGAAGTTACACATAAAATTACAAGACAAGGTGTGCACAATAAATAGTAAAAACAGAGAATAAAAAAGTGAATGTACAATAAATAATACAGTGAGCAGGTCAAACAATAACGCATTTGTACAAGTAGTGCAACAGATGTCGATACAAGGAGGTAGATGGTTGGTGAATACAGTTGCTTGGCGCTGTACAATACAGACAGTTATAAGAAGAAAAAAATGCAGAGTAGGGGCTGAGGTAGATGGGTACAATTGTTGAGGTACAAAGTGGCTGTGCGTAAATAACACTATGGTAAGTGGCATAATGACCGGGAATGTGGGAGTGTGCAAAATATACAGAGACAGCAATGCTGGTCAGATTGTGCAAAGTGCATGACGACAGAAGAGGGTTGGGTGGGATTAACATGTGCAGTGGTCTGACAGTAGATTGGTTAGTAGTGCTTTGAAGGTTGTTAGTGGGACAATACAATCAAGCGTCAGGGATTTTTGTAGAAAATTCCAATCATTAGCAGCAGAGAACTGGAAGGAGAAGCAGCCAAAGGAGGTGCAGGCTTTAGTGGCAACCAGAGTTATAAACCTGCTGTCACAATGTCTGTAGACTCTGTCCTTGTTCTGTGTCACTACAGGGTGTTATCTCCCCTATGTGTTTTGTTTTGGTTTGGTTTCCCGCTCTTTGTATCACATGATCCCGTCACATGTTTTTGTCAGCCTATCAGTTCTGTTGTTTAGTCCACACCTACACCTCCTTCCCTCGTTAGTATAGTATTTAGTTCTGTCTGTTTGGTTGTTCAGTGTGGTTCATTGTTTTCTGTCCAGGTACGTGGTTGTTCTTGTTCCTTGTAGTAATGTCATTAGGTTGTTCTTATGTTTAGGGTAATGGTGGTTCTATGTTGTTCTTATAAGTCTGTTCATTTGTTTAATGTAGTGTTGTGCTCATTTGTTCATGTCAGGTGTTCTATTGTCTTTACATAGGTTAGTCTTAAGTCCTCATTTTGTTCTGTTTGTTTTCTGTCCAGTTCTTCCCAGTGTTTGAATTAAATAAAGAGTTAAATAAAGAGTTGATAAAGAGCCTCCTCACTTGTGAACGTGACACCTGCTTGAGCTCAGATTTTCGAGAGGGTGTTGCTCTGGAGATTAATGATCTCAGGTAAGGTGGGGTTTTGCCTAGGAGACACTTGTATATTAGATGTTACCGGTGTGTTTGACGCCGGGTGTGTAGTGAAGGCCAGCCAATTAGTGTATAGAGACTGCAGTGGTGGGTGTTATATGGAGCATTTGTGATAAAACGGATGGCGCTGTGGTACACAACATCTAATTTTCGAAGTAGAGAGTTTGATGCAGATCTGTAAATTACATCACCAAAGTTTAGTATCGGAAGGATGGTCATTTTAACAAGGGCAAGTTTGGCTGGAAAGGTGAATGAGGCTTTATTACGAAACAGGAAGCCAATTCTGGACTTAATTTTTGATTGGTGCTTGTTGATGTGGGTCTGGAAAGAGAGTGAAGAGTCTAACCAGATACCTAGGTATTTGTAGTGATCTACATATTCCAGCATGGACCAGTCAAGTGTGGTGATATTTGGTGGGCAGGTGGGTGCAATGTGTGATTTGAAGAGCATACATTTCGTTTTACTAGGATTTAAAAGTAGTTGGAGACAACGGAAGGATGTTGTTAATGTTATTAAAGCTTACTTGAAGGTTTTTTAACACAGAGTCCAACGTCGGGCCAGATGTATAAAGAATGGTGTTATCTGCGTACAGGTGAATCATAGAGTCACCTGCAGCAAGAGCAACATCATTGATGTATACAGAAAATAGAGTCGGCCCGAGAACTGAACCCTGAGGCACCCCAATAGAGACAGCCAGAGGTCTGGAGAGTAGGCCCTCTGACTTGACACACTGAAATCTGCCTGAGAAATAATTTGCGAACCAGGCTAGGCAGTCAGTAGAAAAACCCAGGTTCTTTAATCTATCAATGAGGATGATGTGATTTACATAATCAAAAGCCTTGGCCAGGTCAATGAAGACTGCTGCACAGTAGTGTCTATGGTCGATAGCGGTTATGATGTCATTTAGGACCTTGAGTGTGGCTGAGGTGCACCCACGACCGGCTCGGAAACCAGATTGCATGTCAGTGAGGCTGTGGTGAGATTCGAAATGGTGGATCATTTTTTAATCAATAAGGGTTTCGAAAATTTTAGAGAGGCAGGGCAGGATGGAGATTGGTCGGTAGCAATTTGGGTCTAAACTGTCCCCCCCTTTGAATAGAGGAGAAACGTGGGCATCTTTGGGTGGAGGCTGCAGAAGGTGGAGAGCTATTAGTTCGGATGGGATTAGCCAGATGGAAAGCACGACCTGCCATGGCAAAATGCTTATTGAAGTTCTCAACTATGGAGGACTTATCGGTGGTGACAGTGTTATCTAGCCTTAGGGCTGTGGGCAGCTGTGCGGAGGTGTTCTTATTCTCCATAGACTTTACTGTATCCCAGAACTTTTTAGAATTAGTGCTGCAGGTAGAAAATTTCTGTTTAAAAAAGCTAGCCTTAGCATTCCTAACCGCCTGTGTGTACCGGTTCCTTGAAAAGTTGCCGGTCGTGGGGGTTGTTCAACGCTAAAGCGGTACGCCACAGAATGTTTTTATGCTGGTTAAGGGCGGTGAGTTCTGGAGTGAACCACGGACTGTATCTACTCTTAGTTCAGAACTTTTTATAAGGGGCATGTTTTTTTTAGAACGACAAGAAAGGCATTCTTAAAGAATGACCAGGCATCCTCTACTGAAGGGATAAGGTCGATATCCCTCCAGGGTACCTACTTAAGCTACTTTTTTAAGAGACCCCCACAAAGATGAAATCATAATTTGAACTCTGGTGTTAATGCAGACACACACAAAGTTTTCAGTAACTTCAAGTCGCTACAGCAGGCAGGCCCAAGGTCTTTTGTACAGATGGATGGGTCCAGGACCTGGAGATTCTAAATGTGGGGAAGAAAATTGTTGTCCGTTCAAAGGAATGTTAATGTTTTAAGCACCACCCTACTCGCTCTCTCAACTATTTGCATGCATTCAGAATTCAACAAAACAACTTAACTTACTAAGACAAACACATGATGCATAAGTTAAATGGTAAATTGTGAAAACTTTGACTCGTTTACTCGTCTTACTAAATGCGCTTTCTAGTAAATCACTGTTGGAGCTAATGGTGCATGAGCTTGTTAAATAAAAGATAATAAGACTGTTGAATTAAAAGACAGTTAGCATGGGCACCTTTAAGTTTGTGCCGCAGATTCCCAAAATGCTTAGCGGGAATATGTCATGATGACGACACATTAGCAATCTCTATATTCGGTAATGGTGAAAGAACTGCACACATGTTCATTGTTAAAACTGCTACCTCTACTAAATGTGCATTGAAAATAAATTTGATAAAACTTGTACTCCAGGGACCGAGTGGTAAGGGATAGAGATGAAAACATACACCTATGAAATGAGACACCACTTGGTTACAGTTACGTTATCATACATCGTCGCTACCTGGCTGATACATCACCAGAGGTGACATGTTTTGATCACAAACTTAAATATATCAAACAAAATCCGCTTTTAATGTAGTTTAGTTAAAACTGTAGACATGCATGGTGTCCATACAAGGCTAGTCATTGAAATGCGGGACTGTTGTTCACATCAGCAATGTAACGTTTGCATACAAACTAGCGATTATGCGTTTTTTTGGGCTATTTTTAAACAACCACAGCTGCAGCATTTTTCTTTAAATAAATAAATATGACCTAGGCTGTATGGTGCACCCTGTGCCAGGTATGAGAGGAGCTACTGCGTGGTGTGTATGAAAGAGAGGGAGAATAGTCAATGAAAGTATATGTAATTAAGAGATTATGGTAAAACAAAAATCACATTTATATGTACATTGTGGAAAAAAGTATTGGAATGTTTTACTCCGTGGCAACGTAAACAAATTGGGCTGTTTTTGAGTAGTCATTGGGCAATTTTATGTTTGACCTGGCAACCCTGGCCCTAACTCTCAAATGAACGCGCAAAACTAAGGGGAAGGGGTAAGACAGAGAAATGGGATTCCCCCTAAATGTAGCTCAACTGGCTGCATTAGATGGTGATTAACACTAAACAGTAGAAAATCAGTCCAGTGTCCCTAGCTGTAAATGCCATTGGCTTTTAAAGTCTTGTGTTGCTTATAATGAAGTGACAATAAGTCTTTCAGAATGCCCTCAATTACATGTATATGCATACTGTATGCATTAGTGAGTAATGTGGTGCTCATGGCTTGTCACTATTGGATGGGTGGGGATTAGTCTGGGAGGGAAAAATCACAGTATACCTCACTACAAAAAACTAGACTACACCACTGGTGAACCGCATTTCACTACTGATATATTACTGTGTCCTTCAGTTAGTTGATAGATCAAAATATAGTTAGGAATATGACTGTAAAGTTTGGTGTATGTAGGTGCTACAGAAGAGGAGATTCTTTGCTCGGAGTGTGAGAAAAAGATAATTTTGAGAAAACTGCCTTTAAAAATTTTATGGCAAAATTCCAGAAATTTCTATTGAAAGCCATGAATTACAGAAAAGAAATACGCCTTTAGGTCCAAGTAAGATCCATGTATCACACTGTTCAACATACAAAACTCATTATTGTTTCATCCATCACTGATCATAACATCCAAAACAACACGTCAACATGGACTTCAACTGAAGACCATTACATCACAAACTTTTTTTTGGATATTGGATATTGGATATTTATTTACTTACTTATTTATTCACTTCAATCTGAATTGACAGAACACAACCATTACACAGCCGAGTTCCCCCAAGTTAGTTCCCCCAAGTACAGTATACATATCCATGCCAGCACCATATGTAGGGCCCTTCTCCATCTCCTGCTGGTGTCTTTTCACATTTTTGGCTGTGCTACACTTTTACGTCTCCACTTAGCACTGGTGGAATGGACAATATTGGATTTTGAGATCCTAACCATGTCGTCATCCTTCATTGCATTGACAGTCACGACTCTGCTCTGAAGCTACAATTTCTCCATCACAGCCAGCATCCCAGAGGAACCCTCATTAAATGTAGAAATAGCCATACTGGCTGAAGCCTCAACCCTGCTGTTTTGTGTGCCTCCATGCTGCATGCTGTGCATGTTTTGTCAAGAACTGTTCCTTTTTGTGTTGAGTTTATTGATACAGTACATTTATTTTCACTTGAGTGGAAAAGGACCAGAGAGTAGACCATGCAGTCATAGCAGCCAATTGGACAAGCAAAATGTAAATCACTATAAAGAATAAGGCCATCCTATAATGTTATACCATTCAACAGATAGTTGTGCATGCATAATTGTGCATGTGTGTTGGTGTTTCAACCTGACTACAATAGCCTACTGTTTGTGTGTGTGTGTGTGTGTGTGTGTGTGTGTGTGTGTGTGTGTGTGTGTGTGTGTGTGTGTGTGTGTGTGCAAACATGCATGATGCCCCCTCTTCATGTCTCTCTTACTCTCTCTCTAATTGAAAACCTGTTTCTTCAATGTCCATAAGTTGATAAGGCTGCATTATTTCAATGTCCTTTGTTTTTGCCACTGAACTGAAAACTCAAAGGTTGTACTGCAAACGTGAAACTGACCAATGCAACAGAATGAATGAGATGATATATTATTTTAATGTTACGAATCCAACCTTGTTCCATCCATGCATAATCAGCCACTGCTTTGTCGCACAGTCAGTGTTACTGTCAATAACCCCCCCCCCCCCGGTTTCCCACCAAAAACTTAAGGTCAGATGTGCTGCTTCCTGATGGTTTTTCAGCCAATCCAATACATTGCTTGCCCTTTTCATATCTTACAAATTGCAATTGCTACTTTCTGTTTTTAGAAAGTTGCAGTGTTAGGGGCATTTTCAAAGGTTTTGCGGTAAGCTAAACACGGAAGTGTCAGACTACACCACGCGATGCGTCCGAGTAAATCATGTTAGCAGAAACCAGCAGTAGCCAATGAAATTTCATCATTAGCATTAAATCCCACTTTGGACATTCACAAATCATTATTGATAGAAAGGAAATGCCCTTATTTGGGTTATATAGCAGCCTGATCACTCAGAAATCTGTGAAACTGCCACGGAATCTGAACTTCAAAATCGGTGGCAGTTTTACGGAATGGGACCAAAATTTGTGGCAGTTTCACAGAAAAGTCTGCAATGGGCACACAGTGAGACCTTGCTGTTAACTCGATCTAAGCCTTACCCCAACCCTTACCCTAACCTTAACCACTCATAAACCTTGCTATAAATTCAATCTAAGCCTTACCCAAACCCCTAACCTAACCTTAACCACTCAGAAACCTTGCTGTAAATTCGATCTAAGCCTTACCCAAACCCCTAACCTAACCTTAACCACTCAGAAATCTTGCTGTAAATTTAATCTAAGGCTTACCCTAACCCCTAACCTAACCTTACCTACTCAGAAACCTTTCTGTTAACTCCATGTAACAGTATTATGTTGTAATGTATTGTTTGTAACCATGGTGATAGTAAGCAAAAAAAGGATTAAAAATCCTAATTGCAACACGTCTGCATCACCCTGGAATAGAAAAGAAAATACATGCAAGTGTCCGCATGGATTCGAACTTGCAGTCTTTGGTATGTGAATCGCATGTTTTTATGCCCGCCCACCATCCCCATCCTACCAACCTGCTAAATCTACGCTATTTACACTCTGCTACATCATCATGTGATTCCGTGAAACTGCCACAGATTTAGAAGTTAAGGATCTGTGTTTATTTCACATAGTTCTGAGAGATCACATTGTTACATAGAGTTGTGCAGGAGACTCAGGGCCTGATTTACTAACACAAGCGCAGTTTGCGCTGCGTCTGTTTATGCGAGTTCGGTAATTGCGCACGCTATGCTTCCACATTTAGCGTAGTATTTATCAAACCCGATACCCATTACGCAATCAGCGAATACTCCGCCCTCTATTAGCGCGCCTCTAAAAGAGCAAACACTGGGCCGTATGTATCTATCATGGATCTCCCTACGAAAAAGAAAGCAGCAAGCTTAAATTTATTGAAGAAGACATTAAAATCTTAGTGCATGAAGTAACAGCAAACCTAAACATATTACAGGGCAGAACATCCACACCGTCAGAAAAAAATCTATTTGGATTACCTTAACAAGTTATATAAACTCATTATCATCTACACGGAGAGAAGTGGAGGAGGTAAAAAAACGGTGGCAAGAACAAAAGAGAAGGTTGCGTACAACCGGGCACAATCGAGGAGAACCGGTTCAGGTCCACCAGAAATAGATTCGCGAACTACTACTGAAGAGGTGAATGAGAATGAAGGTATGTGTGGTTTGTAATACTGTTCAGTTGGCGTTGTTTGGCATATATGTTCAGCCTATATCTTTAATATGTAAAGTCAACCGATGTGGTTAAGTATAAAGAGTCAATAGGTCAATAATCGCAAATTGCTTATCAAAAATGGAACAGATGGAGGCATATGTCTTTCTTGAGCCAAGTCTATTTGATGCTATGTTTGGAAGTTGTTGCTG